>CAUYLG010063946.1:0-25598 GCA_963573385.1 Cacajao melanocephalus | reverse complement strand
AGGCTGGAGTGCAGTGGCGCAATCTCGACTCATCAACCTCTGAATCTTGGGTTCAAGCAATTCTCATGCCTCAGCCTCACCAGTAACTGGGACTACAAGCACATGCCACTATGCTGGCTACTTTTTTTTTTTTTTTTTTTTTTGAGATGGAGTCTTGCTCTGTCATCCAGGCTGGAGTGCAGAGGCATGATGTCGGCTTACTGCAACCTCTGGCTCCCCAGTTCAAGCAATTCTCCTGCCTCAGCCTCCCAAGTAGCTGGGATTATAGTCATGTGCCACCACACCTCGCTAATTTTTGTATTTTTAGTAGAGACCAGGTTTCACCATATTTGCCAGGCTACTCTCAAACTCCTGACCTCATGATCCACCCGCCTTGGCTTCCCAAAGAGCTGGGATTACAGGCATGAGCCAGCACTCCCAGCCTACTTTTTGTATTTTTAGTAGAGCCTGGTTTTCACCATGGTTTCCAAGCTGGCATCAAACTCCTGACCTCAAGTAATCTGCTGGCCTCAACCTCCAAAAATTCTGGGATTACAGGCATGAGGAGCCACCGTGCCTGGCGTCTTTTAACACTTTTAAAGCAGAATCTGTGCCTTGTACCTTTTTTAAAAATTCATTCATTAGTCCCTATCAGAATGTGTTGAACACTGGAGAAGTGGAACACATTAATTTAATTAAATAATTGAAAAATGTGTTTTTCTTTGGTGTGTTTTCATTTTCTATTATAAAATAAAAGTTTTTGTAATGAATGTAGTTGTTTTTAGAGAAAATAAATGTAACAGGTAGAAGAAACTGCTTCAGCAATGAGAAGAGAAACATAGTGAGGAAGCTCATTCATTGCTTCCTAAACTTGCTGCACACTAGAATCACCAGGAAGTCTTTTTAAAATTTCAAAGCCAAGACCATAATCCAGACAATGGAATGCTAACCTAGCCGGTGGGTGGGTAGTGAGTCAAAGGTGTCAGCATTTGTTGAAATTCCCCCATGATTGCAGCAAGCAGGCAAGTTAGGAACCTATTGAATTATTTTATCATGTGTAATGGGCATCACTTTCAAACCTAGCTTTACTCTGTTTAAAATAAATCCTTCTTATATTAAATATTTTTATGTAGTAGTTTTGTCCAAATATATACATAACAATGATTGAGTAGAGATTGTGTAATACTCTGTGTATCTTATGAATGAATGTTATAGGTCTAGTTTCTGAGAATTAAATTTCTCTCACTATACATTAGGGAAAAGAAGACAAAAATAATACAGTATTTGCAGAAACATAGTTAAATTATAAGATTTATTGGAAAAAATACAGAGCTAACAATAGCATATTTAATATGTTTTCAATAATGGCAATACTCTGTTAGGCTTCAGCACCGATGTTTTCCAACTATTAGTTTTGATCATGAGTATTTTCAAAAGAAGCTTATTGAGAATACCCAGAGAAAGCAAAGCTGGTAAACAAAGAATCAAACTATTTTTTTTTCTTTGCTGTATGTTTTGTTTCCAGTATTTTGGTTGACAAAAGTATATGCTGAGTTAATAATAGGAATATGAATAATAATATTGATAACCACAGATACACTGGCCATTTATTAAGCATCTATTTTAGGTTCTTTTTGTAGATTATTGGCAATCTTGAAATTGACTGTATTAGTCCATTTTCATGCTGCTGATAAAGACATACCCAAGACAGAGAAGAAAAAGAGGTTTAATGGACTCCCAGTTCCACGTGACTGGGGCGGCCTCACTACCATGGCAGAAGACAAGGAGGAGTAAGTCACATCTTACATGGATGGCAGCAGGCAAAAAGAGGGCTTGTGCAGGTAAACCACCCCTTATACAACCATCAGATCTCATGAGACTTATTCACTATCAGGCTAATAGCATGGGAAAGACTTGCCCTCATTACTTAATTAGTTCCCACCAGGTCCCTCGACAACACGTGGGAATTAAAAATGAGATTTGGGTGGGGACACAGCCAAACCATATCATTGACCTTGATATTCATCTCCTATATTGAAAAGGAAATAGACATCTAGAGTAACTGATACACAGCATATAAGTGGCAAAGCTGGGACACCAAGCTAGATTGGCTCAACTCAAAAGCATATGATTTTTGGCTTAATGAATCCTGTGCCTCTAGTCACAATAGCTAAATTTGTTCTGGTTTCATCTACATTTACAGTGGTCCTTACAATATGTGTGCCACTTTATTTTCTCAGTAGACTAGGAAGATATAGTTCTAGGAGGCATTACTTCCGGCCTAAATGGGATCATATCAAAATCAGGAAAATCAAGAAGAGGGGTGTGTGTGTCTGTGTGTGTGTGTATGTGAGAAAGAGAGAGAGAGATTCCTTAAGTGTGCAAATTTGGAGTCCAGTTTTACACATAGAAGGGTGAGATACAAACAAACATTGCATGCCAGTGGGGATTAAAATTGTAGAGCTTTTGGAAATTGGCTCATCCCTGTGTTTGCCAAAACCAGTCTGGTGCTTTATGTCACACTTCCCTGCCATATGCAAGCATACTGGCTCTTTTCCGAGGGAAACTGTTTATTTTAAAACCCACCCAAAAGACACTATTGGGTAACAGTGGTTATCTCTGTTTTCTGCCATATGGGAACCTAATATTTTATAATTGTACAGTCTAATGGCTTCCTGTGTTCAAGTGACAAAAATCCAACTCAAACTAGCTCAAGGCAAAACAACTGCAGCAAAAACAAAACCCAACAAACAACAAGTTTACTGGAAGAATTTCTGGGTAGCTCAAACACTGCAGGACGTTCTGAATAAATAACGCTACTTTAGAGCTCTTAGCTAGATCAAGTGAAAGTCTTAAGGCTTTCTGTTTTTTGTTAGTTCTCATTTCTTGTAGCCATGTGCATTCATCTCATTCCTTTCTGTTCTCCATGTACTGAGGAGTGCGTATGGAGGATTCTGGCCAGAGGCCCAGGGGGTGAGTGCAATTTCATGCCTGTATCATTTCAACTTGGAGATATGAAGGAAAGCGCTCTCACCACCCCTCTTCGCAGAAGGGTAAAGAATACCACGGAATGCCTTTGCTTGTCCTGGTTTAGGTCCCCTGCTGTCTCCTGGACATGTCACGGTGGCCAGGCCTGCACTGCATGCCCAAACCCCAGAGTTCCAGGATTAACATTCACTCCAGAGTTGAAGCAGAAGGAAGCCAACCCTGCGTGGAAGCGAAAGAGTTTGCTCCAGAACAAGAGGAAGAAAGAGTGCCTAATGTATTAACCAATCAGTGACAATTACATAGATATTTGATTTCTCCTTATTACTTTACTTCTTATGGAACCTGATAGATAAGTAACAGATTTAGCATATAAGTCTGGTGTTTTCCCTTTCAATTCAAAGCTGATTGAGGACATAACTATGTTGTTGAACACACAGTTAAATTACAAGTGATTAGAGTGTCTAGTGGCCATTTTAGTTTTGAATGGTAGATAAAAGTATAGAAATTGGAGTTACAATTGGGGTCAAGCCAAGGCTACTCCCTTGTATTGATGTTTTATAACTTGTCTGAGCCTCATATGTTTTAGAAAATAAATGGGAGAATAATGGTACTCATTAGGTAGTATTTTACATAGACTCAAAAAAATCATTTTATTTTATTTTATTTTGTTACAGAAGGGGTTTCATTATGTTGCACAGGCTGACGTCAAACTCCTGGACTCAAGTGGTCCACTCACTTTAGCTTCTGAATGTGCTGGGACTGCAGGTGCTTACCACTATGCCCAGCCTAGAGAGATTATTTATAAAAGCTCTTAATCAAGAACCTGCCATAGAGTAAATATTCAACATATGTTAAATAACAGTAAAAACAGTTAACAGAACCTAATAACAACAACAGAAATAATTCTACAGTTTAATCATGAGGTAGGGATTAGAGTGAAATTGTCGGTTTTAATACAGTCAAAAGAGACCACATTTTATATGTGTGTATTACAGATTGCACAAATTCATTATACTAATTTAGAAGGTGAGGAGCATATTTTAAGTCATGTGAACAAGGTATGTAGAACTTCAACAATTGCTATTAATGTCAGTTCTGTTTTGGCGTTTCGCATATCATTGGCCAGGACTTGAACGTTTATAGTTAACGTTTTGCATTTAAGTCTTTCCTATTAAAATTATCTTCCATATCCGTGGTTATTTATGGAATCCTGGACCTAGTTCCCAAAGCTTTCCCCTTATGAAAAATATTCTATAAAAATCACTGGCTTTATTTTAAAAAGTATAAAAACTCACATATTATAAACCTTTTAAAGATATATTTGTATTTTTCTCAACTTCTTGCATGATTTAAATTTCTTCTTGGTAAATAACATGAACAATAAGGAAAGAATAGTCTATTTGATATTTGTAAAAAATATGTGGAATGTACAGTGGAAACAATATATTTTAAAAGTTTTATGCCCAGAATTTATTTAACTAAATCTGTAAGAGCAGAGAATTAGTGCCTTTGTAAAAAATAATTCTACTGGAGAAAAAGAGACCTTACCAAATTTTAAAATAAGATAGCATTTTATTTTATAATAAAATATAATTTTATTTTTAAGAAAAATTATAATTGTTGACCACCAGATGGCTCCCATATTTTTAAAAATTCATCAGAAAGAGTGGAAACTGTTCAAAATAAACAAAGATTTCAAAGAACAAAGGTAAAGAAAATGATATAACCTGTGAAAGTCTTAAGCACATATTAAAACAATATAAGTAAAATCACTTTTCATAATTTCTTTTTCTTAAAAACATATATGAATTACTTATGAACAGCACAGCACAATATGCCTTTCAGGGTTTTATGCCAATCTTTGAAAATACTATTTTTTCTGTGGAAAATACTACCCCATAGGTGCTATTATTCTCCCCATTTGTTCGCCTCCTCTTTGTATAAGTATCATTCCACCAGACATATAACAATAATGTCACATTGCAAATCAAGGTTCTCCATGAAAGCAAAATAATTTTGACCTGTGTCAACAATGGAGCCAATTCACGACGTGGGATGCATTATGCATCACAGCTTAACTACAATGTTGCTGGTGTCATGGCCAATGTTCTAGAAGATGTGTTTTACTCACCTTAATATGTAAGCTATTAAGATAATAGACCCTGCACTTGTCACTCTGACAGCTTTTTTAAAGGCTAAGCTGCCCAATTTGTCTTTCGTTTAAAAGCTCTAGGGCCGTTTTGTGATATGCAGTCACTGAGCCATTGAGCTTTCAGAGTGTACAATTCTATTTTGAGAAAATTTTTTGTCAATAAAAAAGGCATATGTTTCAATGAGTCATCTTAACAGAGCAAACTCATGAGAAGCGGTTGACCTGCACTTCCACCCCGCTACTGAGTTTTCCCTACCTTTTCTTGTTAGCACAAAGCTTGCCCCGGTGCCTCGTGCCACAGGGAAACCAGAAATGTGGAGACAAGGTCTCCTTAGCCCATATGGTTTTATTTGCGTTCTGCTGGCACAGTTATAGTCATACAGTAACCAACATAAATTTTTAGTTTTATTATCACCTCTAAAAAGAGACAGAAATGTGAAAATTGAAGCCAGAAGGTTTGTATCACAGGATTAATTAGGCAGGGCCAAGTGGAGTCTCACTCCTCCTGGCAGCGAGCGCCTCAAGAAGGTGCCTGCCTTCAATTATGGAGCACACAAAGCAATTAAAAACCCTGTTTCTTTTTCCTGAGGTGTTACTTGTTACTTGATAAATCTCTTTTTTAAAATTCTCTGGGGATCTGAATTGGCTAGAGGTGCAATCTACCGGGGTAGATATTCATGAAAAATTGATTTAGCTCTAGCCTAAGTGCAATAGGTTTAAAATAAACCTGAAAGGAATGAACAGTGTGTTTCTTGGCTGACATTTTATTGGCCATTTTTTTAAATGCACAAAAGACTAGATAATTAAGAATTGAGACATTATGGATCTCCACTAGGAGATATGAATCGAATTGGTCAGCCATCCCAGGCATTTTATCCTAAGTCACAGTGCACATTTGATTAACCTTTTCCACGGGGCTATTTGTACATTCTATGGACAACACTGTGGTGTGCATAAGTCAGATTAAGTGCATGCCTCCCAGAGCCCACATTCCCTTTCTAATAGAGAATTGGCTTGGTATGAAATTATATCTTTGTACCTGATATATGTCCTAGCTGAGTGGGATTTGAAATTTGGATCTATTGTTTTATTTCTCCAAAGAAACTTTTCTTGCTTTTCAATGTTATTTTTGAGAATTGCATTATTATCCTAACTCTGGAATGATTTATAAATATTCAGTTGTAAGCTTCAATTGTCTTCTGTTCAGCTAGTTTTGTGGACTGGGATTTTACCAGTAGTACGTAAATCACCTAGCTAACCCTTTCCTCTGAAATATAAATAATTTAAAACATGCAATGTGTACAGTGTATAACTGCTACAAAGAATAGTGCTCTATCAAGACATATGAGCTTAAGCTTTATCTGTGATCTCATGCTTCCTGTTGAAAGGAGAAGCAAAAATTTTTTTTTTTAATCGATAGGCAAAAAACCAACATTGTAAATACAGGAATGAGATTCTATTTTCACTTAAAAAAGTTTATTAGGTACAGTTTAATACAAAAATGAAGACAGTAAAATATTTTAGTGTATGTTATTTTCTATGATTTGTGTTCCTAAATTAAAACTATTAATTTATTTCAGAAAATTAATTATGATAAAAATTGTATTTTATCCTCTCCTTTCTTTTTAAATTGTATTTTTTTCTTTCTTTTAAGTTTAAACATAATGTAAAGGTTAAAAAAATTGTTTTAAAAGGAAATTTTAATAGATGCCAAATAGGAAAACATTTTAAATGGGTGATTATATTTAGATTATAATCAGAAAAAATTTGCAGTGTTTTAATGAAGATAATTTTGATAAAATATAACCTTGGAAATCTAGATTCTAGTTATTAGAATTTTAATTTAAATGTTATTGAACTTTTTACTTATGGATGATTATCTTTTTCCATTTCTTAAGAAAAGCATGATTTTTTTCAGGCTTGTCACAATATATTTTTACTCTGTTGTGTTGTGATAATGTGCCTAAATGTCTACTGGAAGAGAATGCCAGAATGGCATTATGTTAAGAAAGATGAGTAGGGGCCAGAAAATAGCATTTATGTTCTTGTATGTTTACTTTAAGCCTGGATCAAAAGTTTCAGGAATGAAACTAAATGAGAACATGATACATTTTGCCATTGGTCTTAGTAAAACTGATTTATTTGTCTATTAGTTAAAACAGTCTGAAGAATTCAGACAGTGACATAATTATTTTTACGGAGCCAATTATTTTTAGTGGCCTTGAGTTGGCCTTTGGGAACTATGATGTGGGTTTAAAGTTCTTTTATGATATTAATATTTTCTCCTTTCAGCTCTCTACTATGTATATTCCTTCCTTTAAAGTTCCCCAATATGGTTTATTGAGTGCCCAGATGTCCTTATGATTCCCTTCCCCTGGTATCCAAGCCTTGGTATAATCCCAGGCCCTTGGTTGGAGGTGGGATTTGTGGCTGTAACAGGTGTTACTCCAGTGGTTAGATTATAAGACAAAGGTGATGGGCTTTTGCAGATGCAACTAAGCTTCCTAATCAGTTGACTGGAGTTAATTAAAAAAAGGTTATTCTAGATAGGCCTGTTATAATCAGGTGAGCCCTTTAAAAGGGGATCTACAGGTCAGAAACTTAAAGTCACAGAGATGCTCTCTCCGAGCTTGAAGAAGCCAGCCCTGTGAGTCTTACAGCAATAAGTAAATGGATTGTGCCAACAGTCACTTGAGCCTGGAAGAGAATCTTCCAAGCTGCAGTCCTCACTGATTTCATGATTGCAGCCTTTTACCATGAGCAGTAAATGCAGGTAAGCTAACCCATGGCTAGACTCCTGACCCTGGAAAACTGTGCTATAAGAAAATTTACTGGATGGCCACAGATAACTAATATACCCAATGACGGTATTCATATTCTAGACATCTAGTTCCCAAGTTTTACTCAGGGTATTAATATCACAGTATGTCAATTAGTGTTACAGATCCCATTGGGCAAATGAACAAATTTGCGACTTTCTAGAACTAGTTAAGTCGGTTTCTCAAAGTCTTTTCTAACATGGATGGTGAATGTCTAAGAAGGATCGGTATAGGCAGTATACCCTGAGCTTCTTAAAACTTTGAACCATTTTTCTCTCGTGGCAACTTCAGAAAATAGTGTTCCTTGGAATGTGCTTTAGATTAACATTGACACAAAAATAAACGTTTGTGTCAATTCATCATACTAGTTTAAAAATCATTATCCTTTCTCTCTAAATGAGAAATCTGGTACTAGAGCTGATTGAAGAAATTAATTCAAGTTAAGATTCTAATAGCTGTTGGTAGAACAGTGTGCTAAACATTTTGGAGTATTTTTACTTTAATGTAACATGGAAGTAACAGGGCTTTGACCAGAAGAAATTAATCTCTAATAATGGAGATTTTAATAAATTTCAAAAAAAATTATTGTAAAACTCTTAAAATTCAAAAATACAACTCGAATTAAAGTTCTGTCCTCTGATTTCTTCTATGCTAAAGTCCCGTATGCATTAACACTTGGATTCCTAAAGTAGGTGTCTGCCTATGAGAAAACACATAGGTCACGCATGTTGTTTCCAAGATTCTAGGAATGGTGTTTTCCTTTAATGAAAAGGATGGAAAATGACAGATGTTGCCAGGGAAGATTTTCCTTCTCTTCAGCAGCAGGGCTATTTTTTAAGCCTGGCTGCCTCTTCCCTGCTAAAGTTCCCAGTGAGTCCATTTTGCTTCCCTTACCCCTTAAATTTGCTAGTTCTCACTGTGTCATTTGAGACCATTGCCCTGAAAGCAACGTGAAGATTTTCGACAACATTTTCTGCCTCTGTAAACTAACAGATAAGTCTGAATGGTTGCAAAAGCAGAATGAATGGAAACAAGTATCAATAAAGTTTAACTGAATTAATTTAAATATACACCTTTTACGTTAATCTCCATTACTAATGTCCTTTATCCTAGTATTGAAACTTTCATTGTAACATTATTAGGCTCACTGATAGAAAACTGGAGTTGCAGATCTCATAGTCTGCAGTGAACGCCAAGAACGAAATCCTCAGATAGTTCCAGCTGAGTGGGGCTAGCAGGTAGCTCTTCCAAGAGAGTCCGCCCCAGCATCTGCCACCAAGTGTTTATTGAAAGGGCTTGTATTAACTACAAACATCCACTAGATGGTCATTTGAGGTGGGTTGCTGAGGTACCTTTTACCTTGCAAAACATTCAAGGCTGTTATCAGCGTTCCTTATAACACCACACACTACACTCCCTGTCCTGTTTTCAGGGCCAAGGAGTTTCATTCCCATGCACAGATAACACACACAGTGCCTCAGTATTTTTCCATGACCTGACCTCAAATGCCAAGTACATAAACTTGAATAAGTTGCCATGTGCCCCCCACATCTCCCCCTTCCTTAATTCTTAGACTATGCTGGTCATCCAATGCAAGGTCATCTTCTGTCATTCTTCCCTGGTTGTAGATGCATCGGGTGGCAGCACAGAGCCATCTGCAAATGCCTAGCAGATGGATACAAAAAAGAGTAACTATAGCACCATCACCCCAATGCGTATGTTTAACCCAAACAACCAAGTGTTTGGGTTTAACCATTAAAAGCCTCCTTATAATTGCTGAAGGGTACTTGTTTGTAATTGCTTCGACCATTCTTCAAGTGGTTTCTTTAATTCACACTCAAAAGTGGAAATTTGAGAAGGCAAATGGTTGTGCTAAGCTTCTTACAGATGTGCTTTTCTAAATAACTGCAAGGTGGAATCTCCTTGCCAGTTCTGAGTTAGATTTACAGGGAGCCACAATTCTCATCGTATTAAGATGATGACGTAGGTTATATTTGACTGTGTAACATTTTAATGAGATAAGCATGTAGCATACCAGCTACTGGAAGAGACATTAATACTGTAAAAGGATTGATTCTGCTCTATATTAGAAACACCTTGCCCAAACAAAAGTATATAAGGGCGCATAGTACAAATCAAGGCTGTGTCAGTAACATTATTCTGCAAAGAGAGGGTATAGTTGCCACCGCTAGTAATGTACTCACCATGTGAAAGAACTTGCTTAAAAAAGGGAAGTCCTAGTCTCCAAATTTGGGTATGAGCAGGGTTCAAAGCTTGTTTCCCTTTTAGTTGTAATATTGGTCCTGAAAGCCCATACTCTGACCAGGTGATGGAATTATTGGAAGTACTTCCAAATCCAATAGTCTGAGTTGCAAACATAAGATAACCATAGAGGCCCCAATTAAGTAAAGTGCTATTATCAAACAGAGGCCCTTGGCATGGCACAGCTTGTCTGCACAGAGACTAACAGCCTCAAACTTACATCTTCAGTCCCTACTCGGACGTCGTATAGGAAGATCAGGCACTTGTGTAGCTTCATTAGAGACCTCAGTAAGATTAGTAGTAACAGCAGAAAGAAAGGTCAAATTTGCAAGTTTAGCTCCCCTTTTGGGCTGATAGTAAAGATGCTCCTGAGGAATGAGAGTAACATACTAGTCATGTGCTATCGTGGAAAAAGAAAGAGGGGGATTACTAGACCATAAAGTCAAGGAGTCATTAAGTTTAATCCATCTCAAATTTTCAGTTAAAGGGTATGACGGGAGAATCTATTGACCTTCTGTCCAAGAAGTATCATTAGATGACAAAGGTGGGTCAGCATCCCACCATGTAATAACATTAAAAACAAGAGGATTTAGAACGTAACTCCAATAAACATGTTCTTGAGCTGATCCCCCTTGGCAAAGATTAAGAATTACCAGCCACCCTAACATCCATGTCCTTGTTACTCTCTCAGAAGTTTCCCCAATTACCACCAGATACATAAGAAGCTGGTTCTCTGCACTTGCAGGTGCTTGTTGATCCAGTCTCTTTAGTGGTCCTCAAGTAATGGCAGGTGCCTTCCAAGTCATCAGCGTCATTGCTGGTGGATTCTCCAATGACAGCTCCTGTTCTCCGGGAGAGAACCCCATATTCCCCCTTTTTTTGTTTATTAAGATATACTTTAAGAGTTTAATGAGTTCTATTACTAATAGCCTGACTGGTTGACTTATAGGGAATGCCAGTTTTGGGTTGTATGTGCCAAAGTTGTAATGCATATGCAAATCGAGAACTAACATAGTAAAGTCCATGATCAGGTTTTACAGTTTGTGGAAGGCCTAAAGTCATAATAGATTCAAACAAATGAACAATTGCATCTTTAGTTTTTTCTCTTGTCCAGGGGGTAGCATGTGTTAAACCCTTATAAGTGTCCATGGTAATGTGGAGAAATTTAAAACATCCAAAGGGTGGACACTGAGTAACATCACTTTGCCAGATAGAATTAGGCACCAAACTTTGTGGGTTGGCACCAAGCCCTAAGGACAAAGGAGAGAGAGAATGCTGTTGGCAATCAAATCTACTTTTAATAATCATGTGAGCTTGAGGAAGTGTTAAATGAAACTGTTGTTTAAGACTGCAAGTGTTCTGATGAAAAAAAAAAAAAACATGATCAGCTTGAGCTCACAATAAAGCAGGAAAGTCTACAATCCACATTTGTGGTTCTACCAGAGCATCAGCTGGAGCGTCCCCTTCTTATAAGGGACCAGGTAACCTAGAATGAGAGCAAATGTGTGTGATGTAAAAATGGTGGCAATGGGCACAGAGGAGCTCTTGCACTGCAAGAAAGCAAGCTAGTAAGGATTCATTATAATGCCCTTCACCTGTCCAAGAGCTAAATGAGTAATGCTATATACCGCATAAGCAGAATCACTAACTATATTTATGTTTTGGTGAAGGAAAGTTTGTAAAGTTAATATGAGGACACCTAACTTCATTTGTTGCGCAGTTTTAAAACGTTCCTGGATTTTGTGCTGCTAGTTTTGCATGCCATCTTTCCACATTATAGCTGTCTTGTTTTTATTATACCGTCTGTAAAGACAGTAGTGGCGTGAAGCAAGGGCTCAGAGACAACAATGGATTCAAATTAAACAGTCATAGTTTGTAAAAAGTTCAGAAGCTTAGATGCTGGTAAATGGAAACTGCTATTACCAAAAAAGTCAGCCACTGCCACTTGCCAATGAAGATCACAAGCTAGGAGAGTATGAAATTGTTCCCTGCTTAACGGCAGGAAAAGAGTAGCAGGGTCATAGCCTGATAACTGGATGCAACGTTGGCACCCCTTTTTGAGAAGAGGCTCTATTAAGTCTGTGGTCTTTTGTGTATGTTTGAGGGGTTATGAGACAGGTACACAACACAAAAAAATACAGAAAGGGCAAAAGATAAAGCCTACCTGTTAAACTAAGGCATGGAAGGGATGGTCATTTTAAGTGATTTTTACCATATTCTGGCCCTTGAAAGTTGCCAGGATAATAAACCTGCATTGAGTTAGCTGTTGCATGTAAAAAGAAGAAAAAGAAATTAAAAAAAACCTTTTTTTTAAAAAAGTCTTTAGGTGCTGGCCATTTTCTTGCATTAGCCTTTAGCTGCAATGCCTTAGAAGTGAGCTTGGGAAAGCAGGCTGTGGCTGGTTTCTTCCCATCTGCTCCAGGCTCATTAGGCAGCCTCTCTTCCTAACAGCCTCCCACCTGTTGCTGCTCTTACCCTAAGAGGAAGGAAGGAAGACTACACGTGGCTGCAAGAGGCACGGGAATGACCAGGTGGTAAAGTGTGTGTGTAAGCACGAAGGCAGGAGGCAACAGGGTCACAGGCTGGGAGAAGACCACTCCCCTCATTCTCCAGATCGCCTACGCTTGGAGCCAACGCTGTTAGGTAAGGTACTGAAACTATGCTGGGCTTTTTTATCATTTTTACCACCCTCAAGCAGAGAGGCTCAGGGGAAGAGCAGACGTGCAGCACAGGGTCCGCTGTGAAGTTTCCCAGCCACAGTGTTTTTAAGCATTTTATAAAAAAGCGAAACAAACATTCCTTCCTGCTGCGTCTGTCTTCTGAAGATGACAGTAGCTGGCAGAGCTTGTCCACCTCAGCCTAGTTAGCATTTAACATATGGCTACGGGAGAGTGCCCCTTATTAGCGGGCTTCTCCCCCAGAGCTCTGTACTCTAGGCTGCTCCACACTCCTCTCTGCCCACCTTAGGCTAATAAGGTCGGGGTGCACATGGACTGTTTCTTAGCCCTTTGCCCAGGGGGCCAGGGAAGACAAGGAATTGTTTGTCGGCTGAGACATGCGAGGGGTGGCAGGGAAGGGCAGAAGTAGGAAAAGCAGCAGCGCAGCAAGCCGCAGGCCACTTTCTGGGCACAGTTACTAAAGCGCTTGACCATGGCCAGGAGGGTTCTCGGGACCGGGCTGGAGCTGTCGGCAGCCACCCGGGGACTCGGTCTGTGCCTCTTGGTCTCCCCTCCGTCATCGCAAAGCCAGAAAGGGGCAACTTGCCTAGACCGCCAGTGACTAAATGGGCACTCCATGGCATCTTAGCAACCCTCCTGCCCCCGGCCTCTGTGGGCAGCAAGAAAGCCAGAACTATCTGGGATAAAGCCCAGGAGGCAGCGTGCAACGTTCCCTTATGCTCCAGGGAAACAGAAAAAAGACAAGGCCGGAAAGGCTGATGCTGGAAGTAGGGAGTGAGGACTTGCATATTAGGAAGACAATCATAATGGGCCACTTTCCTTCCTTCCTGGAGGCACCCCTCCAGCAGGGAAGTTTGTTAAGGTGACGGGGCCACCCAATCATACAGATGTTTGCTAACTGGGGATCTTATCCAAGAACTGTCCCTTTGGCAGCCTCCAGTCTCCTCAAGGGGGACGGGAGGTGCTGTTGCCTGAGCAGTGCCAACAGATGCAGGTCCGTTTAAGGGTGGAGGAAAAGGCTATGGTCCATCCTTATCTTCACTAGGAGAAACCTCTTTCTTATTCCCCATAGAAGGGAATGAAGCATGGAGGAAAGTCTCTCCCTGTTGTTCTGGTTCCTGTTTTTCCTTCTCTTTAAATCTCCTGAATTCCCCTCAGGTGGACAAGATGGGCAGTTTGACTCACCACAATCTGGTAAAGAGAATACAACGCAGAGCGTACCAGAGCCCAGGTGGTCAAAACAGTAACATTAGTAAAATGACCTTGCTCATAGCCTCTTTGCAGGTAGCGACCTACCTGCTCCCATAACTCTAAATGTAAGGTTCCTTGATTAGGAAACCAAGGGCATTCCTGCCGAATTAAGAGCATAAGCTGGTGTAGAGCTCCAGGCTCTACAGTGCCCCGAATAGCCTTAAATAGCTGTTGCACTGTTTTGAAAAATACTTTGTGCTCTTTGGTCATCTTTTGACCCGTGATAACCCAGCCTGGTATCTTACGAATGTATCCCGTCCTCCTGATGAGAGTCAGGACTGTCCCTTACCGGGATTCCTTGAAAATTGATGACCTCTCCACCTGGACACATAAATTCAAGGCGATCATATCTAGTTGCAGAGCTTATAGCTTGCAGTGAACGCCGTGAACAAAGTACACAGACACTGCCAGCTGAGCTGGGGCCAGGGCGTAGCTCTTCTAGGGAGTCTGCCACAGCATTCGTCCACTAAGTATTTATCGAAAGGGCTTGTATTAACTACAAACATCTACTAGATGGTCATTTGAGGTGGGTTGCTGAGGCACCTGTGACCTTGCACACATTCAAGCTGCATTCTCGGGAGGCTGTTGTTAGCGTTCTTTATCACACCACACACTCCACTCCCTATCCTGTTTTCAGGGTCAAGGAGTTTCATTCCATGCACAAATAACATACACAGTGCCTCAGTATTTTTCCATGCCCCGACCTCGAATGCCTTGTACATAGCTTGAATATGTTGCCATGTGCCCCCTACAGGAGTCAGTTTGTTGATAAGTACCTCTGTGTCTTACTTGGTGTTTACATAAGAAAAGTAATTGCTGAAAATACGAATTTTTTTTTGTAAACTCACACTTGGAGAGTTTACCTATATTTTAAAGTATTTCTAAATTTCAAATTTATCTAAAATACTAAGTTGTACAAAGATTCCAGTGCCTTAGATACTTCCTTTTCACTTACATTCTTAATGGTGTGGCATTATTTTCACATGTAGCGCTAGTAATTCTGTTCATCCCCGGAAAACCATAATGGATTGGAAAATACGTTTCTTCCTACATATGGATGCTATGATTTTATCATTATAAACCAGAGGGTGCTCCCTCAATTAATGAAAAAAAAAGGACTTTATGATAATTCCAGGATTGCTAAAATCCGGCACCATTGACATTTTGTGACAGTGGCCTGACTCACTCAACTTGGAGCATACTGATTTCCTCAAATGCAAGATTGCCAGGAACAAGGGAGGATGTATCTCCCTTTTTGAAGGTTTATGTAGTACAACTGCCTTCACTCGGAAGAATGACTTACTAGCCATTGGTGTAACATGTCTTTCACTTCACACCCTCTTAGTAATTTTTCCAAGGTCGCTCCCCACAGTACCGGGGCATCTAGATCAGGATAGCTTCTTGTATCAAGCCACATAGTTTGCACAGGAAGCTCTTCTCTCTAATCCTGTCCTGTGTTGATCCCAAGTCACTGGTCTAGCACCTTTCCCTGCCTTGTTTGCCCTTTTGGTGCCGTTTTTCTTTGCCATTCCATGATATTTCATGAAACATGCTTCCATATCTTTGAAACACTCAGAGACAAACAGGTACTAGCCATTCTGCTCCCAGGAGCTGTTATGCATGCATGTAAATTCACTGATGATCAGACACATTTGAGAAGGGCATTATCTGATATCACCCGCAATCTTACAGAGCCTTCAGAAGTTTGTCAAGCAAATATTTTGTATAGTCTCATATCAGCAAGTAGACATTTCCTAATTGTTACTCAAGCAATACTTCTGAAAATAAGGCATGTTCTACCCAAAAGGTAAATACCATTATTCACTTTAAAAGAAAGAAACTGCCTAAAAATTTAAAAGATTTAAACAAGTCCATTTTGACATGTCGGGGAAATAATTTCCTTTGAATCCATGATTATTCAGCTATTACAAAGTCTGCTTGAGAGCAAGTGTTATTTTGAGGTTACTCTGAATAATAGTCATAGTAACTAAATGGATGTTCTTTGGTTTGTGGATCCTTTCTGGAAATAGTTAAATGTTACTCATATTTTTCCCTTACCTACCTTTTATATATTTTTTCCTTCTCACCATTTAATGATAATTTTAATGTTTCAAGATTTCTCCCTCTTCTTTCTTCTCTCCACCTCTCTCTCTCTTTCTCGGGGGGGGGGGGGGGGGGGGGGGGGGGGGGGGGGGGGGGCGGGGGGGGGCGCGGGGGGGGTTGCGGGGGGGGGTCCCGGGGGGGGGGCGGGGGTGGTGTCCTGGGTGGGGTCCTGGGTGGGATCCTGAGTGGTGTCCTGGGTGGGGTCCTGGGTGGGGTCCTGGGTGGGGTCCTGAGTGGGGTCCTGGGTGGTGTCCTGGGTGGGGTCCTGGGTGGGATCCTGGGTGGGGTCCTGGGTGGGGTCCTGGGTGGTGTCCTGAGTGGTGTCCTGGGTGGTGTCCTGGGTGGGGTCCTGGGTGGGGTCCTGGGTGGGGTCCTGAGTGGTGTCCTGGGTGGGGTCCTGGGTGGGGTCCTGGGTGGGGTCCTGGGGCAGGAGGAGGCTGTGAGGGGAGCAGGGGAATGAGGATGGATCAGGGTTGTTCGTCAGTGATAACAAAGGCACCGCACATGCGTGAGACGTGGACAGTCAGGGAACTGGGCGCAGGGCACACAGAAACTCTGTGCCATCTTCTCGATTTTTCTGTAAATCTAAAACTGCTCTTTACAAAAAAAGCCTATTTAAAAAAATGCAGCAGGCTGGGTAACATGGTGAAACCCCATCTCCACTAAAAATATAAAAATGAGCTGGGTGTGGTGGTGGGTGCCTGTAATCCCAGCTACTTAGGAGGCTGATGCAGGAAAACCGCTTGAACCTTGGAGGCGGAGGTTGCAGTGAGCCAGGATTGCCCTGCTGAGCTCCAGCCTGGGCAACAGAGCGAGACTCCATCTCAAATAAATAAATAAATAAAAATAAAAAAATAAAAAGAACTGGTACTGTTAAGGAACAAGATCCAAGACATGGGCTCCAGAAAAGCAAAGGGGAAAGCATGGCTCCCACTCGCGTGTGCCACCATGGCCTCCACGGGGAAGAAGGGCGGCACACAGGGCTGTGTTAGACTCATGACCTGTGAGGTGTGATCAGACCCTCAGGCACACCATTATTTCCGCCTCTCAAGGCCACCCTAACATTTAAGCAGTGGGAGGTACTTCCTAGTCTCATAGCCAACAGCTCCCTCCTCCCCCTGCTCCCCAAGGAAATACTCCGCTCCTCCCCCAGCCTCTCCTGCCTCAGAGTTTGGGGCTGGGGAGGAAGTCAGCAGGTACCTGAAGCTGATGTCCTCCGTGTAACGTGTGGGTTCTGCAGACATTTGTACCCCAGGCTGTCTCACCTGATGACCCCTTCCCTCCCCGTTGGATTTTCCCTGCCCCCACCGTGCCACTGGAGGGCACCCCTGCTCCCCACGGGGCCCGCTCTCCCAAGCCATTCAGGTCACAGGAATTGCCCACCTGTTATTGCTCTTCTGCTTCTAGGAAGGGTTTTACCCCACGTGTGGGGCATTGGCCAGACACTTCAAAGACTGTCCTCCAAGCCAGATTACCCCCGGCAAGGGAGGGATCTGGCCTCTGGCAGGGTCAAGCCCTCAGGTTCCAGCTGACATCTGCCACACGAGTTGTTTCTGCCTCAACAGAGTAGCCCTGACGCTTTGTCACTTTGACCCCAGGGACAGGACAGGGGGCTTGGAGGCCAGCATGAAAAATTAAAAAGGACGGGTATTGTCAAGGAACAAGATCCAAGACACAGCCTCTGGAAAAGCATAGGGGAAAGTGCAGCTACCACTCGTGTATGTAAACGTGGGCTCCACAGGGAGGAAGGGGTGGCACACAGGGCTGTGTTAGACGTGTGACCTGTGAGGTGTGGTCAGAGCCCCAGAGCCCCCACTGAGAGGGGAACTCCTAGAGTGCCCCCCAGGTGTCCAGAACAGCATACTCCTCCCCGTCCAGCTCAGAGGTGTCCCTGTAGGCCTGGCCACCATAGGTCGCCCCGTCCCACCCTCCTCAAATTGCCAGTGCGCTGCGGTGGAGCCCACTCCTTCAGGCTGTCACAAACACTTATGAGGCCTTCCTCCTTCCCCTGTAAAGGGGGCATCAGCCTGAGGCCTGTAGGCAGCATGTGCAGGGCAGGGGCAGGTGTGAGAGGCTCACTAGGGAAAATCTGTGAGAAAACAGAGCAGGAGCCTGGGAGGTTGGGAGAAGGTCCAGTTGGGATGCGGGTCTGGGCCCTGTGCAGGAGAGAGGGAGGGAGGGAGGGAAGGAAGGAAGGAAAGAAGGTAGGTTGGGAGCCCTTTGCATGGTGGCTCAGCAGAGCTATCAGGGGGCCTCAAGCCAAAGTCACCAACCACCCAGGAATGACTTGCTGGGGTATCAGCCTGGCCTCGATGCAAACGTGGAGGTGGGCTCAGGGTGTGGAGACTGGGCTGCTGGTCAGTCCTGCTCCCCACAGTGGAAAGCCTAAGGGGCATGTTCTCACAGCTCTGCAGACAGCATCTAGGAGGGTGTCTGTCCAAATAGATGAGAAAAAACCTCCCAATTTCTTTCTAGGGGGCTCTGGGAAACCTACTGTGCTTTGCATCCCATGGAGCTTACGCAGGTAGGGTCTGCTCACTCTTCCCGCCCTCACCAGGTTCAGTCTGTGGGTCACCAGGGGTGCAGCAGTGAGGAAGAGAAGAAATCCTGCTCTAAGACATGGTCTCCGGTGGGAGATGACTACATTGCAATGCTGGGTGCTCTGCAGAGAACAGAGCATGGAGGGACAGGCTGGGGGAGATGGGAAGAACTTGGCCCTTTCATTTTAACTCATTATTGGTGAAAGATTCCCTAGCTCCTTAAAAACATCTCCCAAATAATCAGATGATTTTAAAATCTTATCCCTTAGTCAGTGCAATCCCGATCACAATCCTTTCTGGCTTTCTTGCCAAAATTGCCAAGCAGATCCTGAGATTCATATGGAAATGTAAGGGACTCAGAATAGCCAAACAATCTTGAAGAAGAGCAAAGTTGGAGTACTCACATATCCCAATTTCAAAACTGATGGCAAAGGTACAGAAGTCAAGAGTTGACATAAGCACAGATATACAGATCAATGGGATGGACTGAGGATGAGGGCTGGAAATAAACCCTCACAGTTACAGTCCACTGATTTCCAACAAGGAAACCAAGATAGTTCAACAGGGAAAGAATAATTTTTGCAACAGATGGTGCTGGGCCTAGTGGATATCCATGTGCTAAAGAATGAGGTTAGACCCCTACCTCACACCATATACAATGTGAATTCCAAAAGGGCCAGTAACTTGAATGTAAGAGCTGAAACCTTAACACTCTTAGAAGACTGCATAGGAATACATTTTTGTGGCCCTGAGTTAGGCGATGGTTTCTTACTTATGACACCAAAAGCACAAATGACAAAAAAAGTAGGTAAATTGGATTTTCTCAAAATTAAAACAATTGTGCTGCAAATAACATCATTAAGAAAGTGAAAGGTAATCCAGAGAATGAGATAAAACTTTTGCAAACCATACATCTGACAGGGAACCTGGCTGTAGAACACACAAAGAAGTCTTGCAACAATAATAAAAAGACAAGAATCCAACTAAAAATGGGGCAAATTTCTCCAAAGAAGATACACAAATACCCAATAAGCACATGGAAAGACACTGACATCATTAGCTGTCAGGGAGATGCAAGTCAAAACCACAGCGAGATGCCACTTCACACCCAGGATCTTGGCTGTCATCAAAGAGACAGGCAGTAACAGGTGTTGACAAGGGTAGGGAGAATCCAAAACCCTCCCACACGGCCCGTGGGAATGAAGATGTGACAGCCTCTTGGGAAAACAGTTTGGCCAGTCCTCTCTGAATGTTAACTGTACAGCGACCGTACGACCCAGCAACGCTGCTTGTAGCTGGGGACTCTAGAGAAATGAAAACCGTTGTTCACATAAAGATGGGTACACAAATGTTCATTATTCACAACAGCTAAAACGTGGAAACAGCCCAAACTTCCATCAGTGGAAGAACGGATAAACACAGTGTGGTCTATCCACTCAGCAGAATGTGCTTCAGCCACAGAAGGAATGAAGTGCTGACACACACCCCAGCGTGGGGGCCTTGAAAACATCATGCTGAGTAAAAGATGCCAGCTACCAAAGGCCACGTGCTATATGATCCCATTTTATAAAACATCCTAACAGGCAAACCTGTGGGGACAGAGAGCAGACTGGCACATGCCAGGGGCCGAGGTAGAAGTGCAGGGGAGGAAGAAGGGGCTGATACTAAAGGGCTTGGAGATTGTTTCTGGAGTGATAAAAATGTTCTAGAATCAGACAGTGGTGATGGTTGCACAATTCTGTGAATTCACAAAAAAAACCACTGAATTGTATACTTTAAGAGTGAATTTTATGGTATGTGGATTATATCTAAATACAGATGTCACTAAAAAAGCACACTGTTTTCCCCCACTCCCTACCATCTGGCGGAAGCAGGGACAGGGGAAGACATGGAATAAGGCCAGAGCTTGTCTGTCAAAGCTCATTTCTGGAGCAAGGACCCTGATGCTGGGCAGGGTCCTGGGTTGCCCTGTTCACGCCTAGGCTGGAGGCATCTGAGCTGCGTTCCAGCAGCGTCCAGCAACGCCGGGCAGCCGTGGGGCTTCAGGCTGTTAGTGGCAGAGGCCCCAGCACCGTGTGGACCACACCCCACCACTCTCAGGGTGCAGGTGAGACCCCACACCTTCCCAAGGGCTCCCCACTCAACAGGCACTCTGCAGCTCAGCCTCGCCGAGCTTCCCGGGGTGTCAAGCAGGCTAAGCAGCCTGCTGTGTATTAAACCCACCCAGGAGCCACACACCTACAGAGAACTTGACAATGATAGGCTAATGCGAGAGCCCCAGCCCACACACAGGAAGAAGAGGCAGGGCACATCCCTCAGCTCCTCGGGTTCCCTTATCTGACAAGGAGACACGGACAGCACCTGCCATGCAGGGGTGTGTGGACATGAGAGCAAGGGGTGCCCGGAGCTGCTGGCGGCACAGCTCGGTGCCTGGCACGCTATGGGCTTCTGACCTCGTTAGTGAACCACAGACAGGAGGCTGCTGCTGAACCTCTCGTCACCGGAATCCCCTGCCTTGTGCCTTCCCTAAGGCCATAACACACCTGCTGGGAACTCCCAGCGTCAGCATCTCCAGGCCTCTCTGCAGTGCAGTCAGACAAGGTGTCCACATTCAAACTCACATGGGTATGGCTGCATGGGGTGTGAGGGTGTGTACATGTGTGCGTGTGTACAAGGGTATGTATGTGAGTGTGTGGGTCAATGTGACTGTGTGTGTGTGAGTGCATGAGAATATGGGTGTGCATGAGAGTGTGCTGGGGATGTGTGGGAATGTGTGTGTATGTGAATCTGGACACATGAGTGTGCATCTGTGTCTGGTGTGAGTGGTGAGTGTGCATGTGTGTGTGCATGTGAATGTGTGTTCATGAGTGTGCATGTGTGTTTGCATGCATGAGTGTGCAGGTGTGAATGAGTGTGCAGGTATGGGTGTACGTGTGTGCACGTGTGTGAAGGTGTGCACTCACACTTCCTGCACATGCAGACACCCCTCAGCATGGCCTGCCCCACACCCAGCATGGACATCAGGCCTCAGAAGGACTGGGAGTTTCTACACCAGGGCGTCCCACCTGCCAATGCCCACCACTGCATTTGCTCTGTGTGGGTGTCAGAGACTGCCCTGTCCCCAGCTTGGCCTCTGCTGGCTCCTAAATTATCCAGCGGCTTGGGGAGGGGGATTCCTGATGGAAGTTAGGTTTGGCTTTAAGACCCCAGCATTCAGAGCTTCAGGTAAGGAAGCCCAGGCCAACGTCCAAAGTCTTGCGAGTGAAGTGAGTCCACTGGCCTCCAGGGCACAGGCGGCACCAGGTCCCTTGCTTCGGTGAACAATGTGTTATTACATGGCCTCCTTAGCCAGATGAGACAATACGAATTCCTCAAAGCAGCAGTCAAAAGCTATAATCTGATTTTGCAACATCCAGGAGCAGATGCTCTCTGGGAGGAATAAAACACTAATGTGATGGGGGAAGGAACGCACTGGGTTCGTGTTTGCCTTTTTATGCTCCTTGGCTTCCAAGCATTTGAGGTTGAAGCGTGCCACCGAGAGCAGAAGCAGCTGGTGGAGCCCTGGACGTGCACATTCCTGAGCTGTGTCGGGTGGATGTGGGAACATGCTGGTCCCCTTGCTCACCGGGCGACTGGGTGTGTCTGCCGCCAAAAGTCAAAATGCTCTCCCTGCAGCTCTCTCTGCTCTTGGAGAGGGAGGTCTGGATGGAGGCCCGGCCCCTCCAGATTCCTTTGTCCTGGCCCTCCTCCGTTTCCCATCTTCAGACAGTTCCAGGCTGTTGTACTGGCCGTGCAGACTCGCCTGCAATGGGGTGGGCGGAGCCCGCAGTGCGATGGGGACGTGTGCGCATTCCATCGCCCTGTGTCACGGGTGTGGGAGGCTGGGCCTCGGCACGGGGCCATCAGGGTATCCATGACCTCCCAGATAAGATAAAGGGCTGTCAATCCATGGTCTCCCTTCCCAAGCCTCTCCCCGCCTCTAGGATGAGCTTTCCAGAAGGGTCTTATGTGAAGGTTGCAAACTGCTCGTGAAGGCCAGCAAGTCCTCCTCCCAGAACAAGCTTCCACTGAGCACGCTCTGGCCTGCGTAACAGCTCAGGAGCTGTGGAGTTGCCCCGCTACATCTGGAAAACTGCCCCACTTCTCGGCAGCTCCTTGCAAAAGCACCTCTTCCAGAGGAAGCAGGCGAGGCCCCCAGACCTCATTAGCAACTTTCATTAAGAGCAACCGAGTGTAGCCTGGGGTGGGTGCTTTGCATCACGTCTCCTTTAATTTGCACAGCCTCCTGATGCGAGGCCTACCCCTTAGCAGGGAGGCTCAGGACCTCACGGGGGAGTCAAGTGCGTTCTGAAGAGGATGCTGGGCCTGACTGTGAGAGGCTCATGGCTTGGGTGGGAGGACAAGGTAGGAAGAGAGCAAGCCATCAACCCCGCTGGAAGTCCCGCGTTTGCAAGGTGGAGGTGGAGCTGCACCCTGGGCCCTCGAAGGGCTTTTCCAACTCTGCGATTCTGAGATTTTCTTCTGAGAGGCCTCAAAGAAGCACAAGTAGAATGTTCCTCCCAGCAGTGGAGTTCCATGGGAGGCTGGGGTGGGGCCCAAGTGGGGGGCTGAGGGGCTCTGGAAAGCTGGGCACAAGGAAGTGGGCAGAGATCCCAGCTGGAAAGGCCCATTGGAGGGAATGGCACTGGTGAGGGTGCAGAGCACAAAGCACATGTGTCTGTGTCCCCAGCCATCAGGGCCCAGGAGAACTTAGATGATGAGGCATACGGTAAAGTGAAATGCTACCTTGATTTCACTTTAATTAATTAATAAATGATCACCACAGCCAGTGGCTGGTCACTGGAGGGTGCAGCTCTGGACTGCTCTGACAATGACAGGCTGCAAACACCAAATCCTCAGACACAACTTCACACTTTCCTCTCAGGCCCAGAGCTCACAGCAGGGATTGGCAGAGAGACAGCAGGGGCGCAAGGAACCTGCCTTTCATGACTGGAGTTCAACCCCAAGGGACCCACCCCTTGAGTGGCAAATGGTCCGCACTGGCGCTCGGGATGGGAGTGCTCACGGCCCGCGGGAGGCCGGCACTGCTGACTTCCACGCCCTTCCCACACATCTGTTTTTCCGTAGCGTCTGGGATTGCCAAGCCTCCCCTTTTTGGCATCCCCACAGCTGGCTGGGCCAGAGGGGTTCTGTAGTGGAGATCCCACCCTGGCCCTTCAGCACAGAGCTGAACTCAGAGGTGATAAGGGTGAGGGGAGGGCAGAGACCTGGGGTTCCTGGAAAGCAGACAGATGCAGAGCCTGACACAGAAGTGAGCAGGGACAGGGGCCTCAGAATCCAGCAGAAAGCGAGCTTCTGGCAGGGAGCAGGCGCCGGCCTTCCTCCCAGTGTCTGTTCACGCTTGCCCAGCAAGCATCTGCGGAGTGCCTTCTGCACACACAGCCTGACCCTGTATCTCTGCCACCAGGGCGATGGAGGACCTGCCTCAACCACAGGCCCAGGCGAGCCCAAGCAGCTGTGAGCCCAGGGAGGCGGCCGGAACACACATTCGCCTTTTAATGGAAAAGCCGAGGAACAGAGCGCTGGAAGTCAGGCAGGGTGGGCCGTGCTTCCCGGGCCAAAGGAAGCAGCCACTGAAACAGATTTTTAAGACACACAGAGCACCAAATATAAACATATCTGCTCTTAAAAAGAGGAATGAATTTTATCTTGAGAGAGACTCTGTTGGCCAGACTCAGAGATGAAGTAGTTTTACCACTAATATCATCTGGGCTTGTGTGGAATTGTTTCGTAGCGGCCTGATCTCCACACTCTGACAGCAGCAGGGACAGCGGGTCAGGCTGCAGGTGGCCACCACCCCTGTGGGTTCCTGCATCCTCCTTGGCCTTGGTCGCCACCTGGGACTCAACTACCCAGGAAGAACAGGACTGCTGTCCTGACTGAGAGCCCAGCTGTTCTCAGCAGCATCTGCTCTTCACAGGCTGCCTGGAAACAAACTGCCCATGAGCCAGGCTCCGCCCTGCTGTGGTGGAGCCCTGGGCTTCCCTGAGCCTCAGTTTCCCTGTCTTTAAAGTGAGCATAACGGCCGGGCGCAGTGGCTCATGACTATAATCCCAGTACTTTGGGAGGTCTAGATGGGTGGATCATTTGAGGTCAGGGGTTCGAGACCAGCCTGGCCAATATGGGGAAACCCATTCTCTGCTAAAAATACAAAAATTAGCTGGGCGTGGTGGTGCATGCCTGTAATTCCAGCTACTTGGGAGGCTGAGGCAGGAGAATGACTCAAACCTGGGCGGTGGAGGTTGCAGTGAGCAGAGATCTTGCCACTGCACTCCAGCCTGGGTGACAGAGTGAGACCCCACCCTGTCTCAAAATAAAAAATAAAAATAAAGTGAGCACAACAGTGTGTATGTAACAATGATTGTGGGAGGAGGGGCCTGCAGCTGCTGGTGAACTAGAAGTTGGGTAACGGCTGGCAGGACCGTCAGCCCTGCTGCCTGCAGCCTGGGAGGCTGAGTCTGGAGCTGGAACCTGACGAGGGGCTCAGAGGGCAGAGGCAGAAAGGTGAGGCCTGTTTCTCAGTAAAAATACACAAAAATACACTAAAAATACACAAATTAGCCGGGCATGGTGGCGGACACCTATAATCTCAGCTACTTGGGAGGCTGAAGCAGGAAAATCCTTTGTACCTGACAAGCAGAGATTGCAGTAAGCCAAGATCATGCCACTGCACTCCAGCTTGGGCAATAGAGTGAGACTGTTATAAAAAAAAAAAAAAAGAATGAAAGAAAGAAGGAAAGAAAGAAAGAAGGAAGGAAGAAAGGAG
>CAUYLG010063945.1:0-94768 GCA_963573385.1 Cacajao melanocephalus | reverse complement strand
GAGTAGTGATATTAAATGTTAATAAGGCCGGGCGCAGTGGCTCACGCCTATAATCCCAGCACTTTGGAAGGCCGAGGCGGGTGGATCACGAGGTCAAGAGATCGAGACCATCCTGGTCAACATGGTGAAACCCCGTCTCTACTAAAAATACAAAAATTAGCTGGGCATGGTGGCGCAGCCTGTAGTCCCAGCTACTTGGGAGGCTGAGGTAGGAGAATTGCTTGAACCCAGGAGGCAGAGGTTGTGGTGAGCCGAGATCGTGCCATTGCACTCCAGCCTGGGTAATAAGAGTGAAACTCCATCTAAAAAAAAAAAAAAAAAAAAAAAAGGAAAAATGTATGGGCAACTCTGTTAACTGAGAAGTGAGTTTTAAACTACTGCTTTTTCCATATGCTTACTCTTTCAACTATGAGATTCCTTAGCAGGTGTTTGAGGGAGAACTCAGAATATGCCAAGGACTATGCAAAGCCTGTGAATACCCAGAAAACCAGGTGCAGGCCCTGTTGCAATGTTGGATGGGGAAGACAAGAAAACAGACAACTAGAATTGAGGGCGATACATACCTAGAATAGAAGGCATCGAATGAAGGATTCACATCAACAGTGGCAGCCTATGAAGACCTGTTCCTACATGCTGGACAGAACGTTTCTTCAATATGTAAAACATAGGGCTGTGCTGAAAGAGTGAAAGAGCTCCGAGTGTCAGAATGAGGCTGGAACTCTGTCAGGAACACACATCATTTGAGTGCATGGAAATAATGGACTATATATCTACATTGCCATCTTTTATTTTTTATTCATTATCATAAAGCAATAAAGTTAATATACTTGTATATATGTATATATATTTCAGGAGCAAAGGCTCAGCGAAAGAAATCCAAGAGGACAAGCACACAGGAAAACTTGAAAAAACAAGACCATCTGTTTCACTTGGAAGAGCACAATTACTTCGGTATGTTTCTGGTCAACATGACAAATTCCCTAAAGCCACCTCACACAGTGGGCTGGTGAGCATGCAAATTAATGGCATTCTTACTATCAGGGTCCCAAGATATTTACACTGACGTTACTATGATAACACTGGATTTCTTTAAATACTTCTACAAGATATTCTTAGGCAGACTTACCCGAAATACAGTGATTTACTAGTATTAGTTGACTCTGGGAAAAGAAATGTATTTAATGTGAAGAGCAGTGAACTAAGTTTTAGGAACACTGGGCTCCTACTGAGGGTGTCTTGCCTCTGAACAGTCATGTCCTGGCAAAGTTATGTTATCTGTCTGCACCTCCCTTTGCTAATCACAAATGACTGCCGATTTTGAAGTGGTCTGTGTTATTGCTAATGAAAACAATTAAATATGAGGGCAACTAGTAAACTTCTTACTTGATTTTCAGTTTGACAAAAGAAGTGACGTGTCTGGAAGATAAGGATCAGCCACTTTTATGAATTTCAGAGTGGCAGATATTAGCGCTTTTGTTACAATCTCATAAAAGTCATTCAGGCTGTGTCCATTGTTTTATTTTTTTTAAGTTTTTTTTCTCGAAGTTGTTCAGATTGAGAAAATCCTGTTGTTCTATCTTCAAGTTCATTTATTTTTTCTTCTGTCCTACTCTTCAACTAATTCCATTCAGTGAGTTTTTAATTTCACTTATTATAATGTTTAGTTCCAAAATTTCCATTTGGCTTTTCTTTTCTATCTTCTATTTCTTTGCCGAGACTTTCTATTTTTTTCATTTGTTTCAAGCATGTTTATATTGCTTGTTGAAATATTTTTATGATGGTGGCTGTCATATTTTTGTCAGATAATTCATACATCTTCATCACCTTGATATTGGCATTTTTCAATTGTCTGTTCTCATTCAAGATGAGATGTTCCCCATTCTTGGCATGACAAATAATTTTCAGTTGAAATGTAGACATTTTGGTTATTATGAGACTCTGGATCTTATTAAAATCTTTTATTTATTTATTTATTTATTTATTTATTTGAGACAGAGTCTTGGTCTGTCACCCAGGCTGGAGTACAGTGGTACAATCTTGGCTCACTGCAACCTCCACCTCCTGGGTTCAAGTAATTCTCCTGCCTCAGCCTCCTGAGTAGCTGGGATTACAGGCGTGTGCTACCATACCTCGCTAATTTTTGTGTTTTTAGTCGATACAGGGTTTTGCCATGCTGGCCAGGCTGGTCTTGAACATGTGACCTCACGTGATCTGCCCACCTTGACCTCCCAATGTGCTGAGATTACAGCTGTGAGCCACTGCACCTGGCCTAAATCTTATATTTTAGAAAACCTTCTCTGCCACCATATTTGCAGGTTGGTGAGGAATAGAAATAGCAGGTTTTCCCATAGGCCTTCATTGACACCTATGGGGACAGGCAAGGGGGTGGTCATTGTTTCTGGAGGGTAGTGGGAGTTCATGCTCCACCTATGCATCTGCTGATACCAGCCTGACAGTGTGACAGAGGAGTCCTCGGTTACTTTGTCAGTGGGCTCTACTGACATCACAGTTCAGGGGAGTGACTTCATTTTTGCTGAGAGGCAGTGACCATCTGACTCTCTGTCAGGCCTTCTCTGATGCCACCCCAGCAGGTGGGTTGCAATGATTTCTTGCAGTCTGATAAAGATAGACCCCGAGACTCTTCACTTGGCCTTTGCTGTAAGAGGTAGAGTTGGGCCAGGCTGTTTTCTGCAGTGTTGACTGAAATAGATCATTTGTTATCTAAACATTTTCTGTCTCATTAGGCTTTCCTTTTCTGGCCCTTTGAATTAGACAGAGCATGACTTTCTTGGGTCCTGTTTTTTTGTCTGCACCCACTGGAGTTTCTGCTTTGCTGGTTTTTCCAGTGCCCAGTCTAGGATGAATGAGACAAAAATAAAACCCAGGGAATGCACCGCGGTGTTGATCCACAGGTCTTTAGATCCCTAGGTAGTCCTCTTTTTTTTTCCCTCTATCTTTCAGATTCACCTTATGTTTGTTTTATATACAGTGTCCAGATTTTTAGCTGTACTTGGTGGGAGAAATAAAGAAAATTAAATCTACTTCATCTTTCCCGAAATAGATATTGGGCCAAAGTATTTCACTTTTTAGCGAGTTAGAGAACTTCAAGGTAATAGGTTAAGGTAAAGTTGTAATGTATCCAAGCAACAACTGCTATTCAGTGATAAAAATGAAAAGTTCTCTGTGTCTAATCTTGCCTAAGTAGATAGAATGCTGTGGTAGAGAAGTGTTTCTTAAAGTGGAATTTGTAGATCAATTCAACATTGACATTTGCTTGTTTTTACCTCCTGAACATGCAGTTGCTATGGGATAGGATAGAAAGGAATCATATCAAATAGGAAAAGCATTTTAAAGTTAGCTATCAAAGGATTCATCGACTGGAAAAAAAAAAAAGACAGCTTTTCTTTGGGGCGTTGCTTTTTAAAATGGGATTGTGGAGTGATTGGGTAGACATAATTCATTCTGCCCTCAACTCCAGGAGCTTGTTAGGCTAAGATAAAGTAAATTTAGGCTTTCCCCAAAGAATTTAGACTTATTCTAATATATGCTTCAATCTGGAATCTTTGAGTTAAATTTAAGCCACTTCTTGAATAGACCTGATCTACTGGAAACTTCACTCAGGAGACTCGTTAAATGGGAACAGATGCTTCAATTCAGGCTTTCCCTCTACCATGGTCCAGAGAGCACAATCATAGTATTTTACACACAAATTGGCTTTTGGAAGTGCAAAAATTGGGGCTCTCTGTGCCAAAAAACCTGTAAAAAATAAAGAGAATCATGGAATCTTGCAAATTAATACAATTTAAAAACTGCCCATCCTCTTCCTATACTCCAAAATGGAATAGAGAAGAAAAGACTTTTATGGACGAGAACCCACTAGGAGTTGGAGAGAGGCGAGGAGGGAGAGAAACAAAGAAAATGAGAATGAATTAGATATGAGCATGAGGCTTGAATGGACTATTCCTTGCCCATGAGCTTAATGTTGAGTTAGAAGCTTCTAGAGCAATGAAGAATAAAGTATACTTTCTCTTAAGACTTGTTATAATTAGAGCACAATGATCATGATTCCACTAATTCTATTTTTGTAAATCAAAGTTAAACTTCTGCAGATGGCCCATTTTCAGCCCTCGTTGATTTCACTCCAGGTTTGCACCGTGTAGGGTGTCAGTAACCCTTTTATGGATTACCTGGGACACAGATATGTTTTTAAAAGATTAATGGGAGCCCAGAATGAATACGTGACTCCAGGGAGTGGCTGGTAGGGCCCTTGGGTTCCTTTTACGCATGGACACCACTCTAAATGCAAACCCGATTGAGTCCTGTCTCCTCCTGGACTCTCATCCCTGTCCTGATCTACCATATCCCATCTGAATCATTCTTCCACTTTTCTCTTTCTTCTACATTTTTTTCCTTGGGCCTCCTCATACTACTAGGAAATGAATTTCCTTATCCTCACCCTATGCACTAACGCCTCCACTCTCTCCTTTCTCGCATTTATTGAAACTTTTCCAAGACAGCAACGATTCTCCTTCAGGTCTTCTTTTCCCAAGGTCCTGCATAACCACAGAGGCAGAAATCTCCTCTTTATTGCTCCAAACTACCTTATTCTTCAGATTAGACCTCCTTTCCCATGAGGCTGATGTAAGCCTCTGTCTTTGCTGTTTTCCGTAGATCCATGATCACCGACGATGTTACCATTGACTTGCTATCACTTTCATCCTACATCCAATCATCATCTTGAAAAACCTGAAACCCCAAGAGGAAGACCAGTACTAAATCTTGGCCTACGCATTCCCTGGTTTCAGTCTTACCGATTGTTGCCTCCTCTCCATCAACCTGCCTCTATTGCCACTTCCTGGAATTATCACCAGAAATACCCTCCTTTCATAATCTCAACCTAGACTGAATTCATTTGTTCATTCATTTATTCACACATGCTTTAATCTATTGATTCTTCTAGCAAATATTTATTGAGTGCCTTTCTTGTGCTAGGTGAGACAGTATAAAAGACAGAAATGGTCCTTGCCTTTATGGAACTTACTAATACAATACAAGAAAACATAGAAATAAAAATTTTCTGACGGTTACCAGGGTGGACAAGGTGCTAAGCTGCAAAATAATGGGAATTTAGATAATTACTCATAGACCACAGATTTGATTCTGTCATTGCTGAAGATCAAGGTGAAGGCAAAAACCTAACAAGTTACTTAATTGATGGGGTCCCTAAGATTAAAACAGATCAGACCTTCAAAAGTAAAACCACAGCTTTTCCTTGGAGTTTGAGAAAGATACTGAAAGACAGCATTCTTCAACAGCATTCCCTTGATACCTGGTAGCCAACAGGCCCTCCATGCACGTTTGTTGAATGAATATGCTTGATAATACAGAGCTATCTAACATGTATTTCATGCTCTCTCTATGCCAGGCACTGTTATAAGCTCTTTACATACTAATTGCTGTTATCATCCCCAATTTTCAGGTGAGGAAACTGAGGCACATGTAAGTTAAATGACTACACCAACTCCCGTAGGAACCCAGGTGAACAGCTCCCATTACAACTATTTGTTTTAACACAACCACTTTACTAACCATGGAGCTTTGTTCATGGTTATTATTATTATTATTATTGAGAAAGAGTCTTGCTCTGTCACCCAGGCTGCAGTGCGGTGGCACAGTCTTGCCTCACTGCAACCTCTGCCTCCCAGGTTCAAGTGATTCTCCTATCTCAGACTCCCGAGTAACTGGGACAAGAGGTGTGCGCCACCATACTCAGCTAATTTTTGTATTTTTAGTAGAGACAGGGTTTCACCATGTTGGCCATGCTGGTCTCAAACTCCTGACTTCAAGCAATCCACTCACCTTGGCCTCCCAAAGTGCTGAGATGACAGGCGTGAGTCACAACGCCTGGCCCAAATTATTTTTTAACTCATTATCTCTATAATGAGAGTAATAACAACCTCATAGATTGTTGAAAGAATTAAAATGAGACATTTTACCCACAGTCTGTTGTCCTGAATTCTTGCGACCAAATTCATGGGGTTCTGAAAAATTCACTTTAAAAAAGTAATGAAATTCATATAATGCATATTATATATATAATAACCTCTATTGAACTGTGAGCCAATACCCTATAATAAAAAACATGAGCATTTCTGTACTGAAACATGAATATTCACAATGAATGAGAGCAATAAAGGCCATAAATAGTCCAGTACCAATTCATATAAGGCCTCAGGAACAAGTTAAGTCCAGTGGGGAGAAAAATCAGTTTTTAGAGCTTTTTGGATTTTAGAATTAGAAGAAAAGTATTGTGGGCTTGTGTGTTCTATAGTGGTCATTGACCTTGTGTCTTTGATATTTAAGGACACCTTAATATGTGATTGGCAAGATTCATATTTTAAGTAATTTTAGATCCTTCAAAATGAATGATTTTTTTTTCTCCTTTTAATTTCTCTGGGGTCTCCTTGCTTACAGAACGGGGATAATAGAGCCTGCCTTGTAAGGTGGTTGTGAGGTTTAAAAATAATGAGTGCCTGGGACAAAATCGACATTTATAACTGGTGGCTGCTGTTGATATTATTTAATATTAAAATTAGCTAGAAGATTTAAAAGTTTGCTTCTGTCCTGTGAGATCACGAATTTGTGGGAAGCAATATCAGGATAAATATCCTGGGATGTGAGTGATGGATGAGTAGTTCCTGAAGCATCATTGTGGGTTTGGTGACCAAATGGCAATAACCTCGCATCCAGCGGTGGGAGGTGGAGACAGGCTGATGTGATGAGTGTGCATGAGAGACCTCTGCAGGTACAGGTACGTAGGGTATATCTGGATTAGAGAAGGCTCTTATAATACTGTTGTCCATGCATCAAACCATAGAATGTAATGTTCTTCTGTGGAACTCAACAGTTTGCATGCTAATGCCTCTTAGAGTCGGTGGTTAACTCTTCGGTCCTGAACCTGATTATGTTCATGTCATTGCTGTCCTTTGGCCCCGTGCGCCTTCCAAGTACTTCAGTGTAGGCATTCTGGAAAGATGTGCTGAATATTGACTCTCTTTGGTAACAGAGACTCTTTCACTTGAGGGCCTTGCAACACTGTCCAGTTGAACTTTCTGGAATAATAGAAATTCTCGGTATCTGAGCTGTCCAGTGTGGTAACCACGGGGCACATGGGGCCTTGAGCACTTGAAAATGTGGCTAGTGTGCTTGGAGAACTGAATTTTTAAATTTTCTTTAATTTTAGTTAAATAAATAAGTTGAAATACCTGTAAACATAGATGACCACATGTAATGAGTGGCGGTCTTACTGAAAAGCACAGCCTTAGGACATTTACTGAATTCCCTTGTTTATTTCTCATTGTTTTCTTTATTATGATTATTAAACTCAGAGCAATTGCACCTGCAATAGAGACAGGTTTATTCACCTCACGCATTTCTTTTTTATTTTACTTTTTTTGAGACAAGGTCTTGCTCTGTCTCCCACACTGGAGTGCAGTGGTGTGATAATGTAATAATGGTTTACTGCAGCTCAAACTCCTGGGCTCAAGTGATCTCCCTGCCTCAGCCTCCTGAGTAGCTGGGATTACAGACATGCACCACCATGTCTGGCTAATTAAAAAATATTTTCTGTAGAGATAGAGTCTTGCTGTGTTGTCCAGGCTGGTTTTGAACTCTTGGCCTCCAGTGATCCTCCTACCTTAGCCTCCCAAAGCACTGGGATTAGAGGCATCAGCCACTGCACCTGGCCTCATGTAGATCTTAATAGAGATCTACTAGAACTCAGAAGGTGTTGGTATCTGATCCATTGCTTGCCAAAATGTTATTGTAACCATCTCCACACTATAGCTTACACGTGCATATATGTTGTTACTGTTCTTAGAAAGAGTGCTGAAAAGATTGAGGAAATCATTAGTGACAGCTCCTCAGAAAGTGAGGAAGATGAGGAACCACATGACCATCGTCAGGAAGCAAATGCAGATTTGCCATCAGAATATTGGCAAATTCAGAAGCTGGTGAAATATTTAAAGGTAAGAAAGGCCTATGGTACTATGTTTGCAGTGTTCATTTAAAATACTTTCCCAAAAATATATATGCTGCTTCCAAGTTTACTTTATGTTTCTTTCAAATAAGAGTAGCAAACATTCCTGTTATTTTATCTAAGTGTGTGCAGGGGAAGGTCTTATTACCCTGAGGATGCAAGATTCATCCTCATGGAGCAGCCAGGCTGCCTGGTACCAACCCTCTCTCCTGCCTGGAGAGTGGGCATGGTAAACAGCTGAAACTGTGACTTGCTGCCATTTTGTGATTTGTAGTATGGTGTGGAAGAAATAACATGGATTTTTAAAGCTGAACTTTGCTTAAACTCTAGGCTGTTTCATTTACTAGCAATGTAGCTGTTGAAACATTACGATCTGATCCCTGATTTTTTTCAAAATCAGGGATTTTGAAATGGAATAAAATTAATATGCCTGTACTACAGGATTATTATAAAGTTTTAAAAAACACACTTGAAACATATAGCATGGTTTCTGAGACATTGTGGGTGCTTATAGTGTGGATTGGTCCGTTTTCATTTCTCTCTTAAATCAGATAGCATATATGAGAATATTTTACATAATAATTGGCCCACATAATGTATTTAAGTACTTGAATTTGCGGGAGGGCAAGGGAAATGCTCACCAAAACCTAGATTAATATTTATTTCTGATGTCAGATAGCAGGTACTGATGATATTTAGGCCTGTGTAAAGCCAACATCCAGAAGTATTTGTGAAAAAACATTTGACTTAATTCAGGTTTTCTTTGTGGTTTTCCATGTCTTTGGTCAAATCAACCAAGGGCATTTGCCAGTGGCTTTCCTTGACTTAATCATTGCACAATGTAAACATTTATCAAAATACTGCATTGTATCCCATAAATATATACAATTATTCTTGGTCAATTAAAAATAAATAATATTTTGGCCGGGTGCGGTGGCTCACGCCTATAATCCCAGCGCTTTGGGAGGCCAAGGCGGGTGGATCATCTGAGGTCAGGAGTTTGAGACCAGCCTGGCCAACATGGCGAAATCTCATCTCTATTAAAAATACAAAAAAAAGTTTACCCAGGAATGGTGGTGGATGCCTGTAATCCCAGCTATGGGAGGCTGAGGCAGGATCATCGCTTGAACCCTGGAGCAGAGGTTGAGCCAAGATCACGCCATTGCACTCCAGCCTGGGGGACAAGAGTAAAACTCTGTCTCAAAATAAATAAATAAATAAATATTTTTATATCTCAAAAAGGGTATGAGCTTATATGAAGCCCTAATGCTCAACTTGGAGATCTTTTTGGCAGGCTCTTAATGATACTTGACCAACATCAATGCAAAATGAAAAATATTTTTTTTTAGTTTGGACTGTTTGTCATGAAAGAAACCTCTAGACTATTGGAAAGGACAGTTAATATTTGGCGAGTTTTAAAATTTCATTTTTAAGCATGATACTTTATAAATATTAAATATTTTTATGATCTGTCAATTTTTAAAATGGTTTTTATTTGGCATTTATTTTGTGTTAATGTTTTCCTTATTTAGTGTTTTGTATTATGAAATTTCTATATCCAGTGCACATTGTTTTTACATGTTGTTGCAGTATATAATTATGTCACATTCTGGCTCATAATAATAATAAATCATGCGTTTATTACACAAGATTTTTTTTTTTTGCAGAAAACCTCTGAAATTTTTAGCATAACTCTACCACAAAAACATGATTCACTGTTTATTATGATAGAAATGATTCACTCTTATTACAGGCATTCATTATTATTTAAAGACATGTAAATGAAATGTTAGGAAAAATACAGAATAATATAACTTTGGAAACTCGTGAAAATTCCTAGGAATTTTGATTGCATATTCCTGAATCTTGAAGATTAATCTGTTGGGAATTTGGAAACACTAGCATGGAGCACAGGCCAGATTTAGGCCACATGTTCCCGTGCTCCCCTCTGCCAGGAGTACTTGTGCACAAACCACATTGTTCAACACAGAGGCCCAGTCTGGCATGCATGGTGACTGTCTGCAGCCTTGGGGCAATTAGGACACCCTTGCGACAGTGCCACTGCATCTGTGCTGAACCACAGAGCCTCCTGTGATTGTCTCTCCTGGACTCTTAAAAAGCATGTCATCTGGGGAGCAGGGGAACTGGCAGTGAAGAACTTTGTCAACATTACTCCCTCTCTTTGAGGTAGGCAGCTGTAGACAGGCTCATTGGGGCTTAGACATGGCCCTTCCTTCCTTCCTTCTTTTCTTTCTTCCTTCCTTCCTTCCTTCCTTTTCTTCCTTCCCTCCTCCTTTCCCTTTCCTTTTCTTTCCCTCCCTCCCTCCTTCCCTCCTTCCTTCCTTTCCTTTCCTTTCCTTTTCTTTCCTTTCTTCCTTCTCTTTTTTTATTCTCCCCTCCCCTCCCGTCCCCTCTCCTCTCCCCTCTCTCCTCTCTCTCCTCTTTCTTTTTCTCTTTCCCAGGCTGATCTTGAACTCCTGGCCTTAAGCAATCTTCCCACCTTGGCTTCCCAAAGTGTTGGGATTACAGGCATAAGCCTCTATGCCTGTCCAAGGCATAGCCTTTCAGAAGATGAATTAAGAGAGTCTTGAGTTTTTCCCAAGAGTCCTGGTCCATTATCTTTATTTCATTAGCAAAAGGAAACATAGTCAAAATGGTAGAAACAAAAGATGGGCCAGGAAGCAGAATACCAGAGTAATTAGAAGCATGATCTTTGACGTTGGAAAGACCAGTTGAGTTGAAGTTCTGCCGCTTACTCAGTGGCCCTGGGTGAGTTGACTAACCCCTCTAAGCTTTAGTTTCCTCATTGGTGAAGATGGAAAAATAAAAGTTCTCTCATATTAGGATTATTAAGAATATTAAATGAATTATAACACATGTAAAGTGCTTAGCACAAAGTACTTAGTAACTGTTGGCAATTATAATTATTTCTATTGCTTATTATTATTGTAGAAAACACGTGGCATGGAGACTTAACTGACTTGTACAGGTGGCCTTCAATTTTTACTTTCAGTTCTCTAGCAACCAATAAAAGGAGGGAAATAAAGTGAGTTAAAACAGAAAGGGAAAGTCTCTCATCATCTTAAAATGAAAACAAACCAGTTGCCAGTGAGTATAACTGATCCCGGTGCTAAGAGCAGAAAGAATTTTCTCCCTTAGGATTTAATGGGGCAGGCATGGAGTGAGAGAGTGAACAGCCTCAATGATATCCTCCCAGTGACCATGGCAAAGAGAGTGTCTCATAATAGCCTAATTACTGGATAACTATCTTGAGTTTTTCAACTATTTAGAATAAGTCCGTGTGGCATTAGGCAAAAAAGAGATGCACTATTTCTGTCCCAGTACAGCTAAAGAAAACATTTATTGATGAAGTGCTACTTAAATTTGCACAAGTTATTCATCAATAAATCATGTGCAAATGTGATACTCTTGGCCAGACAGTAAATTGCTTGGAATTCTTATAGTTCCCACAGGTAAATTTTCTTAACATAGCCAATAAAAGGAAAAGTATATCTATAAATGATTTCAAGGTTTTTGACACAGATAAATGTTTTATATGGAGACACAAAACAATATTAAAAGTCTATGAAATGCAAAATTGAATGTCTCTAGGTACTCTCAAAATAAATACACCTGACATTTTAATTTATGAAATTATGACTTAAACGTAGATTTAAGCTAGCAGAGAAATGTTCATGTTGACTTGACTTTCTATTTACCATTTTCCAAGTAGTGTAATGTCTGTGATTGTTGGGAAAAAAAGATTTGATGAGCTCATTAATACCCAAACAGGTCGGTGAACCACAGCTTATTTGTCTGGAGCCATGAGCTCACATCTTGGCACATACATGGAGTTTGTATTTAATTATTTGGTTTGACATATGTTAATTTCAATCTGCAAGTTTTATATATGTATATATTCTTTTCATCAGAGTTTTTGAACACAATGTAATTTTTAAATTAATGAATGTATCATATTTTTACTCACCAACCTTCCAGCTTCTTTTCTCCCCTCTAGCTGATGACTCTGTGTCCTAATTCTAAAGGAAGCAATGAACCCCCTTTTCAGCTACCTTACTGATAAGCACCTATGTTCTGCCTTCTGCCATTCTGATGGTTCAGGTTGTCTGTCTTGATACCTACTTCTTGAGTAGAGAGACCAGATTAAATTTATTGCTGTATCTTGCAGAGCATCTTGATAATGGGTACAAGCTCGCCTCCCCACCTCTGCCCCTATGGTGCAAAGGGGAGAGGATGAGGTTCCTTAGTAGCAGGGCTTTGCCGTTCTTCACTCTCAGCTCCCTGAAAGCAGTTCTTCCTGCCTCTGAACCTGCCTTTCCTTCGGCTGTTGACTTCTTTCCCACTTTTCTTGCATCCTTCTCTCTTCCTTTTCCTGCCGCTTTTTTTGTAGACATACCAGTTGATTGCTCTATTTGCTGACTTTATATGGATATTATATTCTTCCCTGGCCCGGATTGTTTAAACATTTTGCAAGGAAAATATCTTGCTTTTGATCACTCCCAGCGATTAAAGGAGATGGTTTGTTAATGTCTCTATGCTCCGTACTAATTCTATGAGTCTCTCTAAAACTTGAGTGAAATCGTGCTCATTTCTAAATAAGGTATGTGGAGATCCCCTTTGTAAAATAGGAGAAGGGATGTAGGATATTTCCTTTGTTTGGAAATGTGTAAATAAATATTAGTTACAAGTACTGTATGCTATAAATTCATACAAATGGGGATTCTTCAGTAGAGAGGGGTAAAATGTTGAAAGGTAATAATTATAAGTAGATTTGCATTTTATATACATTATAATGAAAAAGAACTTCTGGACCCAAGGTCAAAAACATGTTGAAATCCATTTCAATGTGGATTGAGGGTGGAGTGGTTGTGGTACTTAATACTATAGGATCAGTAAATCCAAGAACAAATTGAAAAGATTAGAATAGTGCTGAGAACATGACTGGTTGGTCAGCTTTTTGGTAGTTTAGAGACATGTCAGAGGCTGGGCCTAGAATTATGATTTATCTCCCTTGAAGATATTTCCTAGAGCTGTCACTAGAGGATAAGATGCCCGTTATTATCCAGGTACCAGCTCTAGGCTCCACAAGGTTTGTATTGATAAGCACAGTTGGACATCTGCCCACACTCTGAGATGCTTCATCCAGCTGGTCTTATTCCTGAGTACTTGCTGCAATGATGGAGCCCTCTAGGGCTCATTCCCAGGGCCATTTCTCCATGGGTACCTCCTCCCCGTGGGATGCCAGCTTCTGTACCTGGGATTTAGATCAGAGTCCAGGTGGGAGAATGGGGAAAAGGATGATGAAAGCATTGATTTGGAAAGATGAATCCAGCAGCAGGTGATATGCCATGTGAATCTGATGGGAAGGGATGAGAAGACAGTGACAATGGGGTTACCTGGGTAGAAAGGATGGGCATTACCACACATTCATCATCTCCCCTGACCCATGATGGTTTGGTAAGGGGTAGGCTAATGTGTTCATTCTACATCATCAAATTCATAAAACACTGGTGTTGATTTCACCTTTCACATGAGCCAGATTGCTTGCCATGCTTCTGCTCTGTAACTACAAATTGAGAATTTTCAGGCCATGAAAAGTGAAGATGCCTGGTGGATCTCAGCTTAGCAGTGGCCAATACTCTATTCCAGAGTGACATCTAAAAGACATTCACATCAGAAATGCCACTGGGCTGCCAGCTTCAGAAGGGACCCCCAGAGTTCTTTCCTTGGCATATTTTGGATTTCTTCTCTGGAGGGAGATTCTTGGCAAGGACATTTTTCAGACTTGAAAAGCTTTGTTAAAGACTCCATTTGTGGGGCTCAGTTCCTTAATGATCTTACATAAACTGATTACACACACATGCGCGCGCGCACACACACACACACACACACACAACCTTGATTGGTTAAAGAGTTCTTTTGAGTGGTAATTGGAAGTTGTATGAGTTTTTGTTGTAGGAATTTGATGTACTTTGCAATCAATTACAGTTAATTAAATTCCTTTCCCATTACTTGAGTTTTGGGTATAGAGTGGCAGGTAGTTTGATCCTTGTTTCATTGGTGGAAAAGCTGAGAAATTCTTTGCTCCAGGCCACACAGAAGGCAGCTGCGAGCCGGGACCGAGTCCAGGCTTCTATCTTTATTGCCCATTGCCTAGTTGTTCTGTTCCACTGTCAAGAAATTCAGGACCCAGGAGGCCTGCAGAGCTGGCTATTGTACCTTCCTATCTTTTCTCTTGTTTGGATTTGTTTACTTGAGTAAGAGAGTCAATAGGGAGCCCTTCCTATAAAGAAACTCAGTATTCATGTTTGGAAGGCCATATTAGACTGTGCTCTTTTGCTAAGTTTTTACTTATAAAAATGGAAAATATTGTGATGGCACAGAGTTATTCTTGTTAAAAAGAGTCTTTTGAAAATGGAAAACAATAGTCACTGTTTATCCACTCGAATCAACTCCAGTAGTTAGAAAGGAAAATGAGTACCATGTTCTTGAGAAACTTTCTTTGTTAATACATGTGTTGCTACATTGACATGGCTTGACTTTCTTAAAAAAGTCAGTGACAAACAAATAGGAGACTTTTTGTGACTATTTTTTTTAAATGTCTGTTTGAAATCATAAGATATTTAAATTCCATCAGCTTAAAAATGTCTACTCATAATCTGCATTCATTTTTCCATAAATATTGGAGTGTAAGAAATGAATGCACTTTATTTGGGTTACTGGTAATGAATGTTACTTGTATACTTATATTGCCCACAGAAGAAGAATTTGTCTTCTTTTATTTTTGTTATAAGGGAGATTGTGGAAGAAATGGAGAGACTCATCTCCGTCGTTCCCAAAGGGAAATCTATATTCAAGTTTTTGAGCTTTAAGCTCTCCTTGTCTCTTGGTTGTCATAAATAAATATTTGTGGAGAAAAAGCAGAGTAAAGACAATTAGATCAGTATGATAATACAATGCTACTGACTTACAACAGTTTATATGATTACTAGCTAGCACTAAGCTACCACATCAACTTAATGACTGAAAAATGGCAATATGAAAAATCTTAGGGGAGTTCCCTTAAGCTTTAAGTCGTTCATTCATTCACTCATGTGTTTATTCATGAATGTGTGCTATGAACCAGTCCAGCTAGAGCATAATGATATGATACACATACCCATCTAGTTGTTTATAACATTTTTTATTGGAATGAACTGTGATATCTAAGGCAGTTTTATGTAGTAGATCTTTTTAGGGGAATTTCTTGCCCCATGTATTTACAGCAACACTTATTTTTGTTCCTTAAAATATGCGTTTCCCCTAAAATTACTTTAAGAAAGCTAAGTACCCATTGGAGAAGAGTAGTAGTACTGGCTAGTTCCCAGTTTATATAGTGTGCTAGGCTGCTTTACTTTCTGTTTTAAGAACACACACTCATGACCTGTTACAAAGTCTGCACGCTGAAGAATTTCTAAACATATGAGTTAAGGCATGAATAAGAGGCATCAGATTTGGTATAAATGATTTTTCATTTTACATCTCTCTATAAGTCTATTGTCATCATTATCTAAATTGCATATTTGCAGGAAATATATTAAACTCCACGTCCCTTTTTGGTAAATTGGCCTTGAGATTTCTGTTGGAGGGCTGTGGTTCTCCCCAGCTCTTGCTCCCTGGGTGGGTGTGGCCGTCTGGTTGTGGCTGCTGATGTTTCTGTGACATAGGCGTAGCAGAAGCACATGTTATTCTTCTGTTTCCCTTACTCCCTTCTGTGTTTAAAATCTTTAAATATTGTACAAATAGTACACTCATATATGCTCAATGTGAAACATCAAGCCATGCAAAGTGGAAGCCCCCTTCCAGATATTTCTCTGTTTATATGCACATACGTATGTAATTTATTCACATAAATGAAATCTTATTTCTTCGTCTACATTTTGCTTTTTGTATTTAATATTCTGTCTTGGTGATCTTTCATATCTACCGCACTCCTTTTAATTACTATATAGTATTTCATTAAAGGTGTATATCATTAATGTATTTAACAGTTGTCTTATTGATAACATTTAAGTTGCCTCTCAATTCAGTTTTTGTTACTACAAACAATACTGCAGCTAATATTTTTACATATTCTTTGGATATGTACATTATTTCTATAGAATGGATTCTTTGAAATAAAATTATTTGAGTCAAAGAGAATGCACATTTACATTTTAATAGCACTAATAGGAAGTTCTATACACATGCCAATATATTTATAAGATTTTTGATTGGAATGAACCATGATAGCTAAAGCAGTTTTATTTAATTGTTCAATGGGTATAAAATTTTATTTATGAAAGACGAATAAGTTCTAGATATCTGCTGTACAACATAGTACCTATAGTTAACAATATATATCGTGCACTTAAAACATTTACGAAGTAGATTTCATATTAAGTGTTCTCACCACAAGAAAGGCGGAGATGAAGGAAATTTTTTCAGGTGATGGATATATTTATTACTTTCATTGTAGTAATGATTTCACAGTTTTATGCATATATGCAAACTCATCAAATTGTATACATTAAAGATGTGCAGTTTTTTAATATCAATTATACCTCAGTAAAGCTGTTTAAAACAAAGAGAAAAATAATATATGCACACTAAAATTTGAGAAGCCTTGCATTAAAAAATTTTAATTTAAAGAGAAATAATGAAGAGTAATAAACACAACAAACTTGGTTTATGTAAAAAAAAGTTTCATAGCTCTTTACAGAAAGCAAACATCAATTTACACTCTACCAGTAACATACCAATGGTTTTCAATCTTGGACCCTCAACCTCAGAGTGAAATTAGCCAAGGCTGTTAAACAAACGAGCAAATAAACAAAAGACCCTGATGCCCAGGTACCATTTTTGGATGTTTTGATTGAATTGGTCCAATCTGTAGTCTAGGCATTGATAGACTTTTAACTCTCCCCATGGTATTAAAATTGTTCATCTACAGTGAGAACAGATGGACACAGGGAGGGGAACAACACATACTGGGGCCTGTCAGGGGAGATGGGCAAGGGGACAGGGGAGCATTAGGATAAAGAGCCTAATGTTTGTGAGGGTCAAAACCCAGGTGATGGGTTGATAGGTGCAGCAAACCACATGGCACACATTTACCTATGTAACAAACCTGCACATTCTGCATATATATTCTGGAACTTAAAGTAAAAAAAAGAAATTAAAAAAAAAGTTGTTGATCTAGGATTTAAATCCATTGTTGTGAATTCTCATTGATGTGCGGTATTTTTGTCATTTTTTATTTTGGCCAATTCTCATGGGGCAAAATGTATCTAGTCTAAAATTTCATATTTCTGATTACTAGTGAGGTTGACAATTTTTTACATGTCAAATAGCCATTTTTTGGATCCTTTGCATACTTTTTCTGCGTGGTTGTTTGTCTTTTTAATTTTTGATGATGTGAATTAATCCTTTGTCTGTTATACTAATTGCAGATCCTTATTTTCTCTTAGCATGTTAGATGTCTTTTTTTGAGATGGAATCTCGTTCTGTTGCCCAGGCTGGAGTGCAGTGGCACGATCTCGGCTCACTGCAACCTCTGCCTCCCCGGTTCAAGCAATTCTCCTGTCTGAGCCTCCCGAGCAGCTGGGACTACAGGAACGTGCCACCATACCTGGCTAATTTTTGTATTTTTAGTAGAGACGGGATTTCACCATATTGGTCAGGCTGGTCTCGAACTCCTGACCTCAGGTGATCCACCTGCCTTGGCCTCTCAAAGTACTGACATTACAGGTGTGAGCCACCACACCCAGCTTGATGTCTTTTTATCTACTCTTTTGTATGTTAATAAATATTTACTGTTTCTTCATGGCTTATAGGTTTTGTTTCTTAGGAACTAGGAGTGTAGTTTTCATATCAATTATACCTCAATAAAGCTGTTTAAAACAAAGAGAAAAATAATATATGTTTTTCTAATATAGGCTGGGCTTTTCTGAAGTCATTCCAAGAGTACAAAAATACTTTCCAGTTCCCTCTGTTAGTTTTATAGCTTTTTAAAAAAATTTTAAAATTCAAATTCTTAATCCTTCTGGGATTCACTTTATATATAATGTAAGGTAAGGATCTAACTTCACTTATTTTTCTCTAGAGGGACAGTCAATTGTATCAATACAGACTATTGTCCTATCTGCTCTTTCCTCCGATGATCTGGGATGCCACCTTCATCAAATTCTGTCATTTCACACGTGAGAGTTTGTTTCTGGATCTTTCTCTTTGCATTAACTTATTTGGATGTTCCCATGCCAATTCCATGCTGTTTTAATTACCATAGCTTTGATATATTTTGATATTTGGTAGAACAGATAGGTACCTTAACATTTTAAAAACTTATTTTTTGGATTTTTCATTCTGGATCATCTTTACAATGAATCGAAAATCAAGTTAACAAAACCCTAAAATTCTGTTGGCATTTTGGTTGGTTTACATGAATATATAAATTATTTTTGGATAAACTGCAATTTTAATAATGTTGAATTAAGACTGGCCATGGTGGCTCATGCCTGTAATCCCAGCACTTTGGGAGGCTGCGGTAGGGGATCACCTGAGGTAAGGAGTTCGAGACCAGGCTGACCAACATGGAGAAACCCCGTCTCTACTAAAAATACAAAAAAATAGCCAGGCATGGTTGCACATGCCTGTAGTCTCAGCTACTCAGGAGGCTGAGGCAGGAGAATCACTTAAGTTTGGGAGGCAGAAGTTGCAGTGAACCGAGATTGTGCCATTGCACTCCAGCCTGGGCAACAAGAGCGGAACTCCATCTCAAAAAAATAAAATAAAGAAATAAAGAAATACAAATGAATTATCCTGCTCAGCCCATTTAGTCTTTTACATACATTAGTAATACTTAGTAGCTTTTCTCATGTGTATCCAAAACATTTTCTATGAAACTTAGTCATAGATATTTTTCTTATTTTGTTGCTAATACTGACATGGGAACTTTTTTCAAATTAAATATTGTTATTGTTAGTGCAAAATAGTTACTCACTTTAAAATGCTGCTCCTATATCCAGCCACTTTATTGAACTTTTTAAAATTAATTATAATTATTCAGCTCATGCTTAGTCTTTTTAGTAAAATAATTATATTGCTATAAAGTTTTTCTCATTGCAATAACTAGAACATTAGAACATTCCAATAATTTTAAATTCCTGTAAATGTTTCATGGCAAATTTAAAAGAATGTATATGGGCCAGGTCTGGTGGTGCATGCCTCTAGTACTAGCTATTTGGGAGGCTGAGGCAGAAGGATCTCTTGAGCCTGGGAGATGAAGGTTGCAGTGAGCTGAGATCACACTGTTGCACTCCAGCCTGGGCAACAGAGCAAGACTCCGTCTCAAAATAAATAAATAAATACAATTAAAATAATGTATATACCATCCTTACCCATTCCTGATAAAACATTCTTAGCAAGCTTGTAAAACAGTAACCTGAGTCTAATTTATTTAAGGATATATGTATATTTTTCTTCTGGAAACACTATTTTCTTTTTCTCCTCTGGGTTCTGTTCAGTCTTAGGTTTATGTGTGCTAAGTCATCAGTATAAAATAGACTTGCAAATGAACAGAAGGAACTCGATGTCTTTTTTTGCATGGACTCACATGGTTATATACCACTCACTGTGGGTCCCCACCTGGTGCCATGTCTGATCCTGGGAGAAGAAGAGTATCTCTAAGCCAACCTTTATGTTGGGCACCAGGTCCTCTGTGATCATTAATGAGCAGTTACTGGCAGGGTTTTGCTTTTCTTGCTCTCTGAGTGGCATGTTTGAAGGAAAAAATGCTGAGAATGTTTGAAGCCAGCTGCATGACCATGTGATAATTGTGCCACTTCTTCAAGTCTCACCAGCTGCTTTCTGATTGCAGATGGAGAAGCCATGTGAGGTAGGGACAGGACAAGAGGCCTCTGGTCCTGATTATTCCCTGCCTGCCTTCTGGTCTCACTGTGGTCATGTGGGGCTCTGACATCAACTTCAAATGAAGTCCCTGCAAGCATGTTGCCCAACAGAGTTGGAGTTTCATCTATGCTTATAGCATTCTTTCCTGAACAAAGTTGATAAAAACCTTTCAAATGTTTCTCTATGGTTCATGATGAGTCACTTCTACCTCCTACTCCAATTCGTCTTCTGTTCTCTGGATCCCTGCAGTAACCTGACTGGTGTCCATGCATCCATCCACACTTGCCCGCTCCAGCCAGTGCCCTCTGCAGCCAGAGTGATTTTTTACAAATGGCACCATTGTAAATTATGTTGGCCAATCTTGAAGTAAAGATAAACATTCTCAGCCCAGCTGGTTTTCAGCTCATCTTGCACCATGCTCCCACTCTGGGCTCTGGCCTTCTTTAGGTGCTAAGCATGCCATGCTTTACTCCCCTGGGTTTTTGCATATACTGTTTGCTCTGACAGGTGGACATTTCATCACATCCCCTCCTTCTTTGCCTGGGAAATCACCTATTTTCTGCCCAGATCTCAACTCAGATGTTCTTTCCCAATGGGTGACGCTCCAAGTTAGGTCAGAGTTCCCTGTGATGTGCTTCCACAGCTCCATACCCTGTCCTGTGTAGCACTTCTCAGCTTCATAGTTTCTCTTTATTTGGGTGAGCTTAATAAAGTTAAAAACTTTCTCCTCCACTACACTATAAGCTCCATGAAGGCAAGGACAGTATCTGTTTTTGTACACTGGTGTGTCTCTAGTGCTGACCATCCAGCATGGCAACACATTTGTTGAATGAAATAACAAAATAACACAAAAGTGATTTGAGGCAGCCCACTCCCTGTTTTACTCTTGAATACATGGCTCATTTCCACATAGCAAATGTTTATTTCTTCCTTATCAATGGTAAGGGAGGGATATTGCTATATATACCAGATGGGGTAATACTTGCTTATTTCAAAGATTTTATTTGAAGTGATTTTAAAAAATCACCACTGTTTGGGAAAATATCTTTAATTCATCTTGCCTTTCAAAAAGAAATTTTAAGAATAGTGGGAGAGAGCCACTTTCACTTAATCTCTGCCTGTGTAAAACCTAATGGTGACAGTGAACCAATGCCTCCTGGTCATTGGAAGGAATGCCAATTGCAAAAAAAAAAAAAAAATCCAAAGGCCAACAGAGCCTGGAGATGTTTGAAAAGAAACAGGGGCAGGCAGACAACTAGCAAAAGAATTGCATTAATTTAAGAAGTGGAAAAGCTTATTGGAAGCATTTTTCAAAGCCCTTCAGAAGCTAGTAAAATCATATATTAGCGTATTTTCTCTAGCTCTTAAAACCTCACAAATGCAAATGCATGATAAAATGTGAAAATAAGTATTGGTAACTAATTATGTTCTCAGGGGAGATTTAACTGACAAAGGAGTGTATTTGCACATTTTCTTCTCAGTTCGATGTTTATGGCATCTGGACAAAGTGGAACGAACATTCAAAAATCCTTTGACATAGCTGGTATTTAAAGAATAGCAATTGGCTAACTTTTGTGGCTCTGTATGTTGAATATTTTGGCTCCTGTCCTCTGGTATTCATTCTGAAAGATTTATAATCCTTTTGGGAGTGTGGTCAGTGACAAGAGTAGAACTAAATCCTGAAATGTGGAAAAACTAACTTTCCCTAATATAAAACTGTTCTAAAAAAAAATCCCTCAAGCCTATGAATATGTTTCCAGATTTTCAGAAAAAAAGCTGATGATTTACAGAATGTTTTTTTCTATAAGTATCTAACTTCTTGATGATAACTGTAAATTGTCAGTCTTTTGCATTACAAATTAGCCTAGAGATAATTCAGAAAAATGTAAACTCTTACCTTTGGGACATCTGCAGCAATTAAAGGGCCTTTAAGAATTTATGTCATTGGTTATAGTGTAAATAATAAAATAAAGCCCAAAAGATGGGGAAATCGTCTAGAAGACAACTTGAAATAGGAAACAAAGATTATGTTGAGTGTATAAGCCCAAAAATTGCTACCAAAGAAAATGTTATAATGCAAGAATAGCAGTCAAGAAAGTCCTCAGCATGCACGATTAAGAATGTCAGAACGGTACATTCTTCTTCACAGAGTGGATCTGGGGCGGGAGGAGGCTCTTGGCTTAACCCAGGCATGACACACTGTTCATGTCTTCTTGCACTTTCTAGTCATGCTTAAGTCTGAAGCCTCTGCCTAAAGAACTGTCTCTAGCTGAAGCACTTGGTTTGGGTTTCCAAACCCTTAATGTAGGAACCCTGCTCTGCTCCTTCAGACACTCCGTGGGGAAGATTCTGGCTCCTTTTAACCATTTAAATTGAGAAAAAAAAGAGCTTTGTTCAAATGAATTGTTTTTCTTATTTTCTTTGTTCTTTCTTTTTGTGCATGATTTAATTTCCTTTAATTATGGTTAGCATGTAGAGTCTCCTTTATTATTATTTCAAAAAATTTGTTTTTAGAGACAGGGTCTCACTCTGTTGCCCAGCCTGGGATGCGGTGGTGTGATCAAACCTCACTTCAGCTTCCAACTCCTAGGCTCAAGCAATCCTTCTACCTCAGCCTTCCGAGTAGCTGGGATTACAGGTGCATGCCTGCACACTCAGACTAGATTCTTCTTTATGGCTTATAAAATATCTGCCTTTTGTTTTTCTAAAGAGGAAATGGAAGTACTGGCTTATGGGAGTCTTGTGCACCCAAATATGGGAGTTTATGAACGTGACAGTTACAGAGAGGATTTTTAAATTTCATATTTCAAAACCAATGTATGAAAATTGGTGATATTGGTGGTGGTTACTTTTCTCCTTGATAGGAAGTAGGAAAGACACTACAAGCTCTAAGAACATGACTTATTTTATGTGTAAATAGTAAAATTAAAACTCTTGTCATTCTAAATTGTGAATGTAGAGGATAGCCTGGTGCATCCATTGACAGCATTCATGTGGAAAATGAAAATTGTCAGTGACATCTTCGTGGGATAGTTGTTGAGACCATTCCTAGAGGCGTGGAAGGAATTTTCTTAAAAGGAGTCAGAAAAAAGGCTGATATCTAAACCTTTCTGTTTTCACTTTGGATCCTCTGTCAATCCCATTTCGGATTCTTATTCTAAAAGTCTTGCGTTGCATTCACAAGAGGATCTGCATATGTGTACATGGGTGATATGAAGGAGGAGGGGTGTGGGCAGCTTGTATGTAATTTCCATTTTCTGTGTTAACCTTATTATATATAAGACATGGCATGAAGAGATGAAGCTAAATTGGTTAATAGGTACAACAATACAGTGAGATAGTACAACTAAGTTTAAGTTTCCTATTATAGCACAGTAAAGAAATTATAGTTAAGAATAATTTATTATATATTTCAAAATAGCTAGAAGGGAGGGATTGTTAAGTTCCCACCACAAAGAAAAGTGTGTGAGGTGATAAATATCTCAATTATCCTGATTTGATCTCTACACATTTTATACATACCTAGGATTATTACGTGTAGTCTCAAAATATGTACAACTATTATATATAAATTAAAAAATATTTTAAAAAATAACCTATTGTATTGAATTCACAAGAAGATTTGTGTATGCACAAGCTTGTGCTAGGGAGGAGGGAGTTTGGCAGCTGGTATGTAATTTCCATGGTCTGTGCTAAGCCTATTATATATTATCTATTTTATATATAGAAATATACTTTTTTCTTTTTTTATTATACTTTAAGTTCTGGGATACATGTGCAGAATGTGCAGGTTTGTTATGTAAGTATACACATGCCATGATGGTTTACTGCATCCATCACTCTGTTATCCATGTTAGGTATTTCTCCTACTGCTATCACTTCCCTATCCCCCCACCCCCTGCTATCCCTCCCTTACCCCCCTGACCCCACAACAGGCCCCAGTGCGTGATGTTCCTCCCCTCCCCATGTCCATGTGTTCTCATTGTTCAACACTCACTTATGAGCGAGGACATGTGGTGTTTGGTTTTCTGTTCTTGTGTCAGTTTGCTGAAAATGATTGTTTCTAGCTTTATCCATGTCCCTGCAAAGGACATGAACGAATCCTTTTTAATGGCTGCATAGTATTCCATGGTATATATATGCTGCATTTTCTTTATCCAGTCTATCATTGATGGGCATTTGGGTTGGTTCCAAGTCTTTGCTATTGTGAACAGTGCCACAATAAACATACATGTGCATGTGTCTTTATAATAGAATGATTTATAATTCTTTGAGTATATACCCAGTAATGGGATTGCTGGGTCAAATGGAATTTCTGTTTCTAGATCCTTGAAGAATCGCCACACTGTCTTCCACAATGGTTGAACTAATTTACACTCCCACCAGCAGTGTAAAAGCGTTCCTATTTCTCCACATCCTCTCCAGCATCTGTTGTCTCCTGATTTTTTAATGATCGCTATTCTAACTGGCGTGAGATGGTATCTCAATGTTACATTTTTATATTTATATTTACATATTATGTGTAATGTATTTAAAATGTTAAATTTATATATAAACATAATGTATAATATTTTATATATTTAAATATATATTTTAAAATTATAAAATAGAAAATGGGTAATACATAATGAATAAATTTATAAAATAGATGTTTACCTTATTTACTATGTATATATAATCTATTTATATACAATATTTTATATATATACAGATAAATAATGGCAGTATATTATAATGCTTAATAAATGGAAATAAACATAACTCGAAGGTGTATTCTCTTAAAACATCATTACTATGTTTTGAAGCAGGAATCAAAGCCTTGTCTATTACCAACATCTTTTATAAAAATGAACAGCAATCTTGCTTTTGTGTGTGATGAGCTACTTCAGTGCTGATGTCAGAACTCCTGTTTATCAGCCAGCTGAATAGCAGTAGCGATAATATGTACTACTCCTTAGAAGATTTTCAAAGCAGAAATGACCCGTGGACATTGTCTAAGAATTCCTGCAGTGAATTCTGATTTTAATCTCCTGGCAGATCTGGTTCACTGATCAATCATTCTGTTTTATTTTTAATCTTTCAGATTTTTTTCTTTTTTTGAATCCTGAAGGAGCATCTCACCACTACTCTTTACATATAGTGATTCACCAAGAAGACATTGGCTTGCAAGACTCTCTGTGTTGGGCCAGGATTTTACTCACCACATTGAAGCTTTCTCTCTTCTTTGTCCTGCCCATCCCATTGATTTTCAGGTCTGATTGGAATTGCTTCTCTTTTCCCAACTCCACGGCCCTCACACCATCTACTCTAGGTTCCAGTATGGATTGCAGTGCTGCTTCTTGCACGGTTTCCTTTTCTCTGGCTTCTCCCTATTCCAGGGTGTTCTATGCACATCTGTAGGAATAATTTTCAGACGTGCTTTGCGTCATGCAATACCCTGTTCAAGAACTGGGGGACCATGTCTTAGCTCCGTGTACATCTTCCATTCCTCAGTCAGCCTCTCAAGGCTGGCCCCATGACTCTCTTTAATAGATGAATACTGCCTGATGTTACAGCTGTTTAAAGGAGACAGCCCACCTTTAATGTTGACTCCTCTTAACTGGAACAATGGTTTACAATGCTCTGTACAGCTTTTCCATGCTTTAACTCTACCTGATCCATTTAACAAATTCTAGCCCACTCAGAGACACGTTTCCTAGTTCATGGATTCATAACTATTTAGTGCATTTCTATGGGAACGTGGTCTTACTTAACCTTTCTCTGGCATCGCATCTTTATAGGGAGGAAATCAGACAGCTACAGTGATTGCGTTGTGTTCAATGAGGGATTTCAACTTAGCTCAAGAAACCTGCCAATTGGCCATCAGAGATGTTGGGGGCCTGGAAGTGCTGATAAATTTGCTTGAAACTGATGAAGTCAAATGTAAGGTGAGTGGCTCTGTCACAATGGATGTGGAGTCTTGTTCCCACCCTCCTGGGGCTCTCTCCTTAGCTCTAGGTGTCTGCCATTCCTTTGCTGCCTGGTTCTTGTCTTTCTCTGCTGTTATTGCTGATGACCTGCTAATTCTGTTCACTGCACTTTCTCTTTTCTCTGCTTTTCTTCTTTCTTTTGCTCTTCCCCATTTGTCTCTCATGCTTCCTGAAGGATGATTGTTTACGTAAATGAAAGAGAATATGCAGGATGTGTGTAACCTCTGGGAATGGAAACTATTTCTTAAAAAACTTAACTGGGGAAGGATTTTAGGTAGACTTGGAAATTTTAAAAACATAGCATGGGTTACATATTCACCACTCATCTTTTTTCTTTTTTTCTCACGCAGATTGGTTCATTAAAAATACTGAAGGAAATCAGTCATAACCCGCAAATCAGACGTAATATTGTTGACCTTGGGGGCTTACCAATTATGGTGAATATACTTGATTCTCCACACAAGAGTCTGAAGTGTTTGGCAGCTGAGACCATCGCAAATGTCGCCAAGTTTAAAAGAGCACGGCGGGTGGTGAGGCAGTACGGAGGGATCACCAAACTGGTGAGTAGCCCTGACGTCATCATCGCCCTTGAGCACCAACTGCACCACACACGGTTCCTTGCTGGACATTCCATAGCCATGAGAGCGTGTTCCAGGAGCCGTCTGTCTGCATCACTTGTTCTTAAGAATTATTTTTGCATACTTATATTACTGAGTGTCCAAAATAAAAACATGTTCAAACTCATTTTTCAAAGAAATAGAAAATGTTTAAAGCAGATTTAACGGTCACCACCTATGGTACATTGGTAGGGATGTATTCATGTATAGATGTAAGAGATGGTGAGAGCCGCTGCTCGGTGGAAAGCTGAAAACTTTAAAAACATCAAAAGCTTTACAACTTTAAAAACTGTTGACGTCTATGATGCCATATTTTTTTTTGAAACCGGATCTCACTTCTGTGGCTCAGGCTGGAGTGCAGTGGTGCGATCTTGGCTCATTGCAACCTCTGCCTCCCAAGTTCAAGCGATTCCCCTGCCTCAGCCTCCGAAGTAGCTGGGATACAGGAACCTGCCACTGTGCCTGGCTAATTTCTACATTTTTAGTAGAGATAGGGTTTCACCATGTTAGCCAGGCTGGTCTAAAACTCCTGACCTCAAATAATCCACCTGCCTTGGCTTCCCAAAGTGTTGGGATTACAGGCATGAGCCATCACAGCCAGCTTATGATGCCACATTTTAAAGATCTACCCACCATTATAGAAAGCAAACCCACTAGAAATAAACACAAAAAAATTGTTCTCGGAAGTGATGACTGATTTTTCTTCCTATTTTTCTGCGTTTGCCAATTTGCCTTTTATGTGTAAGTCTTCCTGGTGGCCCGTGGCCTCTGATGTGGTGATCTTACTGGGAAAATGCTCTTCCAAGTGGACAGTCAGAGCTGCGGGCTCTCGTTCATCTCATTGTTAGAAGACTGAGAGCTGAAAACAGCCTGGATGTTTAGCAGTATGTGCTCAGTAAAACGGTCTACAGTGTATCCACAAGAAATATCTACAGAGACAGCTATCACTATTGTGTAGAAAGTTTATTTATTTATTATTTTGAGATGGAGTCTCACTCTGTCACCCAGGCTAGAGTGCAGTGGTATGATCTCAGCTCACTGCAACCTCTGCCTCCCAGGTTCAAGGAATTTTTCTGTCTCAGCCTCTTGAGTAGCTGAGACTACAGGCACATGCCAACAAGCCTGGCTAATTTTTGTATTTTTAGTAGAGACGGGGTTTCACTGTATTGGTCAGCCTGGTCTCGAACTCAAGAGCTCACGCAATCCACCCGCCTTGGCCTCCCAAAGTCCTGGGATTACAGTCGTGAGCCACCACACCCAGCCTGAAAGTGTATTTAATATCAAGAAATAAAATGTATCATATTTAATATTGTATAAAATCATGGCAGGATTAAAAACTGTTGCCATCTATGATCCCAAGTTTTAAAGGGGTGTCTACCAGTGTAGGAAAAAAAAAAACATTAGAAATAAGCACACAAATTGCTCTCAAGGTTTTTCTCTGAAGTGATGACTAATTTTTCTGCCTACTTTTCTACATTTACCAATTTGTCTTCTCTGTCTAAGTCTTGCTCTTATAATCAGAAAAAATAATTTTCTCAATAGCTAGCATCAAAATAAAAATACCAGAATCCTGCTTACCACCTTTGTCATCATTAGGAAAGACTTCTTAAAAGTCAGCGTGTTTTCACCTTCTTAGTAAGGGTCAGTAGATCTGTGTCTCCCCCAGAACTGTTATTTTACTGTATTGTTTCCATTTCTGCGCTTTAAGTGACAGGCCTTATTCATCCTTGTGTCTTTCACAGCACTTAGCCCAGTTCCTTACCCATATTAAGGGTTAATACATATCTATTGGGTGAATATGGATTTTAATGTAAATATGTACACTGAGAAATGTGTTCAGAAATTTGCCAAAAGACATTCTGTGTTTTCACTTGTCACCTTTAAAGCATTATAAATGTATTTGTTTCAAAAATAAGATAGAATCATGGCTGGATAGATGCATGAATAGTTGGTGAGATACGTAATAAAATGAAAGTGACAGAATGTTAATTATAGACTCTAGGTGGTGGATGTAGGGAAGTCTGTTGTGCAATCACTGTAAAATTCTTTAAGATTTTCTGTTTGAAAATTTTCATTTAAAATGCCAGAGAAAATGTAATTATTACTATGATTAACATTATTCTGCTTAAATAATGAAATAATTTGGCAGGTTGATGTGACTGTCTCCTGACACCACTCCCGTTAAATTGTAATAATGGATAATGTAACATAAAATTAAAATATGTTTTATGCATCACATTCAGGAATCTAGTACGGTAAGTCCTCATTTAATATCATCAACAGGTTCTCAGAAATTGTGACTTTAAGCAAAACAACATATAACAAAACCAGTTTTCCTCTAGACTTACTGATATGAACAAGAATTAAGTTCCTATGGCATATTTCTGGTCACAAAAATATCACCAGACTTCTAAATGAAGACCCCAACACTGCCAACATTAAAAATGGAAATAACTGTGACCTATACACACATTTAAGAAAGATTAATCAAAACAAGTAAGACAATTATTTAACCAATCTTCGGTGAATCAGCCAATAGTGCTGGTCATGGTGGCAGTGGGTTAAATCAAGGAATAAATTTTCGCAAGGCAAAGATTGTGAGGAGCATCTCCTAACCACCAGGCAGTTCCAAAACAGTCACAGATACTATGGGCTTTCTGAGCACTTCCATACCACATCATTTGTTGTTGTGCATCTGTGTTCAATCCCATGGTCTTCAAATTTCTCCCACATGGCTATCCCACCTGCAGTCAGCACCTGGAAGCCTCCATTGCCTCCTCCCCATTTTTCCTGGGTCCATATTTAATTAGACCAGGACTGTCCACCTGATTCAAGCCAGTCCCACTGGATCTCTCTCCCAGGAACTTAGAATTGGGATTGAGAGACTCTACTTAGCCTGGGCTATTATTCCCTTCTAAATTTGAGATTGGTGGTTATGGGCAGTATCTGTGGAATTTGACCATCAGGGAGAGAAGAATGGAGTAGACACGCATAGGTGATGTCTCCTAAGCCCCAGACAGAGACAGTGAGCCTGCAAGGGTGGCTGACAGCGAATCGCAGCTCTCAGGAGGTCTGGCCTCCCTTCCTCCACGGGCAACCTGACATCCTGCTTAATCCTTATAGTAAATTGCCTTTCCCTTAAGATCTTCAGTGACTTTAGTTATTTCAAAGAAAAAAATGAATGCTGGCAGTTGTGCTATTTGGTTTGGTTGGCTTCAGTAGCACATGAGGAAGGCTATGCCCTCCAAAGAGGTCTCATGGTTTTTGTTTTCTGGGTTTTATTTTTTTTTTCTTTTTGAGGCAGGATCTTGCTTTGTTGCCCAGGCCAGAGTACAGTGGTGTGATCATAACTCACTGCAGACTTGAACTCCTGGGCCCAAACAATCCTCCCACCTCACCTTTGCCTCCAGAGTAGCTGGGTCTACAGGCATGCACCACCACATCCAGCTTTTTTTTTGTTGTTGTTAGAAATAGGATCTTGATCTTGCTGTGTTGTCCAGGCTGAACTCTAATTCCTGGCCTCAAGTGATCCTCCCACCTCGGCCTCCTAAAGTGTTGGGATTACAGGCATGAGCCACTGTTCCTGGTCAGGTCTTATGGCTTTAAGAGTATATATTCCATTCGGTTATCCTTAGAAAGTGCTAATGGTTTTGGGAGGCTGGTTTTTTGAGATGTTTGGGCTGAGGATGTGGTTTATAAATATTATTGATATAAATATTACAGCCATGTGAAGAAAATACTAACTTGGTGGGCTTACATTTCTTGTGAAAAGGAAATGTATAAGCTCCCTAATCCGAAGAAAGGTTTTTTGTAGGGTTTTCTTTGCCTTCCCTGGCTGCTATGAAATATGAAAATTAATTTTTTAAAACGTTCTTATTTTTGATGGAGGTGAGCTTGGTAAGCAACCCTGGTAGCTATTGAAGAATGCCTAAGATTTTTAAGATTTCCATGAACACTAGATTTATCTATTCTTGTAGGTTGCTCTACTAGACTGTGCACATGATTCCATAGAACCCGCCCAGCTGAGCCTGTATGAGGCCAGAGATGTGGAAGTGGCTCGCTGTGGGGCACTGGCCCTGTGGAGCTGCAGTAAGAGTCATGCGAATAAAGAAGCCATCCGCAAAGCGGGGGGCTTTCCTCTGCTGGCTCGGCTGCTGAAGACTTCTCATGAAAACATGCTAATTCCGGTGGTGGGGACGTTGCAAGAATGTGCATCGGAGGTACTCACGCTCGTTCTGCTTCCCTTGACTTCTCAACTTGACTTTCTTTAGTCCAAAAATTGTTTTTAAGGTTATCATGATGGCTCAAGGAGTTTTTTTTTTTTTTTTCAAGAAGTCAGCATTCTATGAGAAAGAGAGATCCAACTGATAGGACACTAGTTAAATCAGTACCTGTGTACTGATTACTGTGTACTATATATGTATATGTATTATACTATATATATGCCACACAGGTACTGATAACTGTATACTGATTACTGTGTACTATATATATATCACACAGGTATTGATTTAATTAGTGTCCTATCAGTTGATCGGATAGTGATATATATATATATCATATATATACTGATATTTTATATATAATCACATATATATACTGATATTCATACATATACACTATATATATGTATGTATACACACACATACATATATATTACTCAGTTGATTCTCTTATTGATGTGGAGATATGTCAAGCTGGAACTTTGGTGATTATTTCCTAAGAAAGTTTGTTCAGCATGTTTATTAATAAATGTAAACAGATACTTATATTCATGCCTTAGACACATAAATATGTAGGTTTTTATTCCTAGGAAAACTACCGGGCTGCAATCAAAGCAGGAAGGATCATTGAAAGCCTTGTCAAGAACCTAAGTAGTCAGAACGAGCAGCTGCAGGAGCACTGCGCCATGGCCATTTACCAGGTGCGATGAACTCTCTTAGCAGGTGTCGGCGCTCTTTCTCACATTGTTTAAGGCAGTTTTCTAACCATGTGGATTCCTCCTGTGAGAATGGGACTCAGGAATCTGCATCTTATTTATTTTTTAATTTTTTTTTTTTTTTTAGAGATAGGGTCTTGCTCTGTTGTCCAGGCTGGAGGGCAATGGCATAATCATAGCTCACTGTAACTTCAGTCTCCCAGGCTGAAGTGATCCTCACATATCTGCCTCCCAAGAAGCTGGCACTTCAGCCATTTACTACCATGCCTGGCTAATATTCTTTATTTTTGTCTTTTCAGAGACAGTGGTCTCACTCTGCTGCCCAGGCTGCTCTTGAACTCCTGGCTTCAAGTGGTCCTCCCTCCTCAGCCTCCCAGAGTGCTGGGATTATAGGCATGAGCCACCGTGCCCAGTCTGCATTTTTAACAAGCACTGCATTGGATTTTCATACACAGTTAGGTCTAAGAACCATTGTCCTGTGGTAATCACAGATAACTTGTATAGGTCAGAGAAACCTGCTTTGACGTCTGTGACTATTTGTTTCTAGCAGACACTTATGCGTCTTTGTTTCCTAAAATCATGTACTTAGTGTAAGGTAGATAAATAAGTACATGGGTGCTTCTATATTGCTTTCAATATGTCTTGTTCAAATAATCTTGGGGCATTTATCTCCTACCAAGACTAGCCAGAGGAATCAGTGTGTGTGTGTTTCTGGTTTATCTTTTTACTGGTTTACTATTGTAGTCTACACTAACTTTTTGTGTATTATACATTTCATAGTATACCAGAAAACATATTAGAATGGTAAAGGGAGAAAAGTGACCGTGGCAAGGTAGTGAATGGCTGGTTACTGTGCACATTAGCTTCTTCCTAATCAGAGAAGATTTGCTAGAGGAATGCACTTAAGATGTGCAGTCAGAGAGCATGTCAAAAAGATACAAGGGGCCAGGCACAGAGGTTCACACCTGTAATCCCAACACTTTGAGAGGCCAAGGCAGGCAGATCACTGGAGATCAGGGGTTCAAGATGATCCTGGCCAACATAGTGAAACCCTATCTCTACTAAAAATACAACAATTAGCTGGGCATGGTGGCATGTGCCTGTAATCTCTGCTACTTGAGAGGCTGAGGCAGGAGAATTGCTTGAACCTGGGAGTTGGAGGTTGCAGTGAGCCGAGATTGCATCACTGCACTCCAGCCTGGGTGACAGTGAGACTCCGTCTCAAAAACAAACAAGCAAACAACAACAACAGAAAGATCAAGGGATTGTATTAGGTTGTGAGGGAGGGCTGCCGTAACAAAATACCACAGACTGGGTGGCTTGAGCAGCGGAAATTTATTTCTTTGCAACCCTGGAGACTAGAAGTCTGAGAATAGCAGTAGTTTCTTCTGAGGCCTCTCTCCTTAGCTTGTGTCCTCCCACCGTCTCTCCTGGGTGTACACTGGTATCCTTTTCATCTCTTGGACTGCAGTCCCGTTGGATCAGGGCCCACCCAAGTAATTTTAAAGAGGTCATTTAGCCTGGATGACCTCTTTAAAAGCTCTGTCTCCAAATACAGTCACATTCTGAGGTTACTGGGAATTAAGACTTCAATATATGGGCTGGGCGCAGTGGCTCATGCCTGTAATCCCAGTATTTTGGGAGGCCGAGACGGCTGGATCACCTGAGGTCAGGAGTTTGAGACCAGCCTGGCCAACATGGCAAAACCCTGTCTCTACTAACAATACAAAAACAATTAGCTGGGTGTGGTGGTGCACACCTGTAATCCCAGCTACTCCGGAGGTGGAGGCACGCGAATCGCTGGAACCCAAGAGGTAGAGGTTGCAGTGAGCTGAGATTGTGCCAGTGTACACCAGCCTGGGCAACAGATAGACGCCATATAAAAAGCAAAAAACTTCCATATATAAATTTTGAGGGGACACAATTTGGCCCATAACAGTGGTATATAGCCCTGACTTGTGTAGATGCCTCATTGGAGTAACCATGGAGTTGATTAGAAATAGGGATTCATTTTTAGAAGGTGCCTCTAATCCAAAATTGAAAATCGCATGCAGAAGATAAACATGGCAGGCACCTATGTGGTGCATTGTGATGAGGGTTTCTTCTAGTGGCCTCCATGAGTGACACATGACACATATCTGTACCACATGGCATCAAAAAACAACTGTGCACTTGGGGTAACAGCCAAGTCTCTGCTAACTGTATCATCTGCTGGCTCTAGAGCCTGGGAAGAATGATCGGTTGAGACCATCTGTGCCGTAAAGATTCATTTCAAAGGATGACACAAACGTGGATAAGCATATTTGAATAAAATGTCAGGTACTATTGATATCACTCACTGCTCTGGGCGTGGAGACTTGGAGAAATTCTTTGTCTCTAATCACATGAACCCAGGAGATGGAGGTTGTAGTGAGCCGTGATCGTGCCACTGCCCTCCAGCTTGGGCAACAGAGCAAGACTCTGTCTCAAAAAAAAAAAAAAAAAAGAAAAGAAAAGAAAAGGAAAGAAAATATATTTGTCTCCAGATTTCAGGGGCCATTGAAGAGCTGACCAAATCTCTGTCAGTCATCTGTCTTCTCTACTACGTTTCCCCAAAATTCTGAGTTGCATCACTGCAGAAATCCTCCATCCCTGCGTGTGGAGTTGCAGGTTTCTCACTGACCTTTGCCTCAGGAGATGCCCAGGCTATCTCAAAACTGGTTCGGGAGAATTGCCGAGTACATAGAAACTGCTATCCATTCCCAAAGCCACGTAAGGGAAGAGACATACTGTCAGAAACCTACCAGTAGAGAGATGAATTATGTTTTACTTCGAGGCACCTTCAGAAAATGATCTCTCTAGAAAGAAGTTTCATAGCACTAGAATGGCAGCCTTTTTAGCAATCATCAAAAGCTCGATATTCCTTGATCACTGACAGCCTCTGATTTGACTTTCTGTGCAGTGTGCTGAAGATGAGGAAACCCGGGACCTCGTTCGGCTGCATGGAGGACTTAAACCCTTGGCCAGTCTACTCAGTAAGACTGACAATAAAGAGCGATTAGCTGCTGTCACAGGGGCAATATGGAAATGTTCCATCAGCAAAGAGAATGTGACCAAGTAAGAGAAGGAGCTCAATATTCTGAAACGAAGATATGGCTTCTGAAATACCTTGTTATCATTTAATGCCATTCTAGTAAGGAGTCGATTCTAATGTTAGTGGTAGATGTATATTCTGGATAAAGTTAGCTGAATGACGGGATTCTTAGGATAGGATAGAATAGAATAGAAATTGCCCACTACCTGGTAATGACTTTTTCTGTGCCTCAGTGGCACTAAGAGGCTTGCTGACATGATCTCTCTACTTTGCATATGGGCAGCCATTTGAATTAGAAGTATCTCTGATATTTTCTATGGGGACCTATCAAGGTGATTGGGTGGATTTCCCATGGAATCTTTAGAGATGGAAGTGATTTTATTATTTTTTCTTTTCTAAAGAGAAACAAGATGAATCAGCTAAATGTCAACTAACCAGTTACTCTTTAAAGAGTGGTCATTTTAAAATATGATTTAATTTGATTTGATTTTAAAGTATTTATAAACTTTACAATTATTTGATTTATCTTAATTTTCAAATCTATCTCTTCATATTTTTTAGCGTTTTCATTCTCAGTGATGGGTATTCTGAGGCAATTTCTCCTTGATTCCATCTGATTATTGCCTTTAACAAGAAGTTCACATCTCTGACCATTTAACACAAAATAAGTTTACTTAATAAAAAAGGCATAGTGAAGTCATGGCTAGCTTAAAAGTAACCTCGGCTAATGGAACTTTTATCTTAATTAAAACCTCAGCTGCATCATAGTACTTAAATACTGCTGAAATGTATTAGAAAGGGAAAAATGTTCTGTATAGAAACTAGTAATTTTCAAATATTTACCTTTATGTAGCATGCTTCCTTTGGGTTGTGTGTGTATTTGTGTGTGTATACATATATGTGTGTGTGTGTGTGTATATGTGTGTGTGTATGTGTGTGTATATGCACACATATGCATATACCTATGTATATCAGAGTGAAATTTTATAATGAGAGAGATGCTCAAATTTATTAGTGGTTCATATGGAAGATACCCAAGAGTGACTTTTTTAAAAATCTAAGTAGCACAAGCTACTACTCATTTTAAGAAACCTACTAAACCCAAATAGGTACAATAGAACCATATTTGATGTGTTTAAAAACAAAAATATATAACACATGATTTATTTTTATTAAACATTTAGAAGACTTTGTTCAGGTAAAGTAGTCTCTGTAAGACAGGGGGAGAAGCCCTAGCAAAGTGAATCTTAGATGCTCAGGTTTAGAAGAGGCTGTGGTTTTCTTGGAGGCCGTGCTGCATGGTGATTAAGGGTGAAGGTCTGGAGCAGATGGCTGGGTGTGGACGTCAGCTCTACTATTTACCAAGCTTCAGATTAGCCATCCAATAGTGGGGATTGAATAATATCTGCATCATTGAGTTGTTGTAAGGATCGAATGAATATTTAGTAATTTTTAGCTAACCTTATACGAAACACAATTCTCTCTCTGTCTTTCTTATGATGAACTTAGGTTTCGGGAATACAAAGCCATTGAAACCTTGGTGGGACTTTTAACAGATCAGCCTGAAGAAGTACTTGTGAATGTGGTTGGGGCCTTGGGAGAATGCTGCCAAGAACATGAAAACCGAGTCATTATCCGGAAATGTGGTGGCATTCAACCACTTGTGAACCTCCTTGTTGGAATAAACCAAGCGCTTCTTGTGAATGTTACAAAAGCAGTTGGTGCCTGTGCAGTAGAACCTGAAAGTATGATGTAAGTGGCCCTGGAAGTGGAAAGATTTTATATAAGTGTTAGGGAAAACACTTGGGAGGTCACAGAATAGTGTCATCATTTATAATTGATGTGCACAGATGATGAAAAAATACAATGTGTCATATAAATAATCATAAGTTTATTAAATCATGACTTACAGAGCCAAAATATTACCTTATATGAGATAGAAGGCTAAGTTGGGCATATTGGAAGGATTTACAATACACAGTAATCAGTTTCCCAGATGGAAACCTTTATTCAATCAACACTTTTCTCTGTCTCCTAGGGAAGTATTTTACATGTATCTAACTAGGCTTCTAGAGAGTTCCAGGCACATTCTCATAGTAGTCTTCTTCTTGTTTGTCACCTATTCAGCAAATGTATTTTGAGCACCTAGCAAGAACTGTGAACTGATGAAGGGAAGAGACAAGGATTTTAAGTGATGGTGTTACTCCTTATTGTCTAATTAGGAAGAAAAGATAATTTAAAAACAATAGAACAAATTATACACACACACACACACACACACACACACAAATATATATATGTGTGTGTGTATATATATATAGAGAGAGATCCATATATAAAGATATATCTCTGTGTAAATATATATATTCATATATTAAAAATTGTATATATTAATGCAAGTATAAAACATATATCTTTATATTTTATAAAGATATATTTCTTTACTCCAAAAAGGGAAGAACCCAAATGACTTAAAGTTGTTGTATTAGGGCTCTCCACAGAAACAGAACCAACAGGAAGTATGGGGAGGGGGGCATATTAGTCCATTTTCATGCTGCTGATAAAAACGTCCCCAAAACTGGGTAATTATAAAGGAAAGAGGTTTAATTCGCTCACAGTTCCACTTGGCTGGGAAGCCTTACAATCATGGTGAAAGGCAAGGAGAGGCAAGTCACATCGTACATGGTGGCAGGGAAGAGAGAAGAGAGCTTGTGCAGGGAAACTCTGCCTTTTAAAACCATCACAACTCGGGAGACTTATTCACTATCATGAGACTAGCATGGGAAAGACTTGTCCCTGTGATTCAATTAACTCCCACTGGGTCCTTCCCACAACACATGGGAATTCAGGATGAGATATGGGTGTGGACACAGCCAAACCAGATCAGGGGGCTTCATCTAACCACGTATCTTATACACAAGTGCTAACACCTCCATAACTCCTTTTGAATTTTGTTATTGGAACCTTAGTCTCCAGTATTTCAGACACTAAGGAATACAAGTTATATATGGGATTACTTTAAGGGAAGGATACTGGCTGGACTTATAAACCATTTTCTAATGTATTTATGTTTTTGAAACACGCTTTGCTATTCATTAGAATCTTATAAATACTTGCTAGGAATGGCTTCATGTATTTCTTTTGATCTTCGTTCCTCTTTATTTTTTGTCTACCCAAATCTACTTGGCCACCAACCACTCTGACCTTCTTTGAACACATTTCCTCCTCTCTGCCCTCAAATTGGGTTCTGTCATCTTTTACCTGGACTATTGAAATGGGTCCTATTTGGCATCACCTCTAGTCTCCTCCTCCCCTTTCAGTTTCTTCCTGAACAACATTGAAATTTACTTTTCTAAACTGCATATCTGATACTGTTGTTTTTTTGGCCCCAGAAAACCTTCAGTGACTTCTCAATACTCAAAATCAAACCTAAGGTGCTTAGTTTGCTATTCAAAGCATTGGTCTCATGGCGCCATTAAACTTCTCTGCTTTCATCTTTTACTTGCAAATATCAATTATCTGGAGTTACATTCTTATTTGTTTTGTTTAGTTTATTTTTTAGAGACAGGGTCTCAGGTTGTCATCCAGGCTGAAATGCAGTGATGCAATCATAGTTTACTGCAGCCTCAAACTCATGGGCTCAAGTAGTCCTCCCATCTTAGCTAAATGTATAGCTGGGACTGCACCACCAGGCCTTTTAACTCTTATTTAAATTTTTTGTGGAGATGGGGGTCTTGCTATGTTTCCCAAGCTAGTCTTGAACTCCTGTTCTCAAGCAATCCTTCTGCCTCAGCCTCCCAAAGTACTGGGATTACAGGTGTGAGCCACCACACCCAGCTCCTTGTTTATTTCTTTACATTAAACACGTATTTATTGAGCATCTTTTGTGCTAGCTAGTGGATTTATAATGGTAACCAAAAAGAGCTCCTGCTGTCATGGGGCTTGCGTTCTATTATGTGTGTGGAACATAGACTATGCATTCAATCGTTAAGCACATAGAATGATTTCACATAGTGTTAAATGCTATGAAGACAAGAAAACAGTGTGATGGAAACAGAGTGACTGGGTGGGAGGTGGTTACTTCAGCTTAAGTAGTCAGGAAAGTAGATTCAGGGAAGATAATATTTTTAGGTCTAAAGACCTAAAAACTGAGAGGAAGGCAGCTTGTGTGAACACCTCAGACAGGAATATCCAACATGGAGTCCCTGAGATGAAACTGAATTTCTCCTGAGAAACTGCCTTAAAATTCTCAAATATTTTTCCATATAGAATGTATCATGATCTCCCTTGTTAGTAATAATATTTTTGTATTGCTTGATAGATTGTGTCACAAATCATCTTTTAATCTCTAAGTGACTATTAATTTCTTAATAAATATACAGATGGTCCCAACTTGTGATGGTCCAACTTTCAATTTTTTTACTTTATGATGGTACAAAAATGATACGCCGTCAGTTAAAAATACACTTCAAATACCTCTACAACCTTCTTTTTTTTTTTCAATTTCAGTACAGTATTTAATAACTTACATGAGATTTCAACACTTTATTATAAGATAGGCTTTGTCTTAAATGATTTCGCCCAGCTGTAGACTAATGACATGTTGGCTTACATCTGTAATTTGGGAGGCAGAGGCAGAAGGAGTGATTGAGGCCAGGAGTTCAAAACTAGCCTGAGTAACATAGCAAGACCTCCGTCTCTATAAAAAATTTGAAGAATTAGAGGGTGTGGGGGTGTGCGCCTATAGTCCCAGCTACTCAGGAAGCTAAGTCGGGAGGATTGCCTAAGCCCATGAGTTTCAGGCTGCAGTAATGTTCTGAGCATTTTTAAGGTAGGCTGGCTATGATGTTCACTAGGTTAGGTATATTAAATGCACTTTTGGTTTATGATATTTTCAACTTACGATGGGTTAAACGATGGGTTTAACCCCATTGTGAGTTGAGGAGTGTCTGCATTGAATTGTATTTATTATAGATTAGAACTTGCTCTTGCAAAGCCTCTACTTCCATTCTGTATCTCAGCTTTAATGATTTCTATGTAAGTCATTATCAGGTTATCTAGTTGCCAGCTTAAAATTTTTCTAAACATTATCATTGCATTACTTTTCAAAAATGGGTCTTTAAACTCTCATTAATATAACTATTTTAAGCAAGTACTAGATTTATTGACTTTTTAGTTGTATCCATTGAAGAAAAGGCCAGAGAAAACAGATATATTCTGTTCATATTCTGAATCTTAAAGAACCTATCAAGTTTTGAAACAATGAAATGGAAATGAAAAAATAATTATTGATAAACAACAGGCCGGAAGGACCTGATTGAGCCAGACAAGTGAAGTGATAATTTAAAAATAATAGTAGATTATGAGAAGGCAGTAAACATTTATTAGTAATGCACAGAACTAGTTTGTGGAATTTTATGAGAGGCTTGACTTCTGGTTAATGGCATGAAACCCACAAGAAGAGAGTAAAAGTAGAAAAAAAATTATATTCACCCAAACGGGCATGACCACAACTCCATATTTTAAAATGTAAAACACACCTGCAAAATGCTATGAATTATTGACCTGTGTGTAATATGCTGACTTTTAACACATGCCTCTTTGGATCTCAAGATTTTCCCCCAAGTAAGTGTCATAGTCATTCGAAGCATAGTCAACTTTTTTTTTTTTTTTTTTTTTTTAAAGAGAACAGAGATTAGGGGAATTACATAGGTCTTGGAAGAAGTGAAGACTTTGCCATCAGAGACCCAGTTTTGTATTATGAAGCATCAGAAGTGGAGCCTTGGGAAAAGTCATATGGCCATGTCATTTTGTTTTGTCTACAACAGCCTTCCAGCCCAGGGAGGGATTTCTGGAGACATTTAAGAGTGAAAAGGGTATTAGAGACAATGATTGCCAGATTATAACACAAAAAGGAAACTATAAACTTTCAGAGATTTGAAGTAAACCAGATTGAGTGTTTGAACACTCAAAACTGAATGATGATGTGTTCTCAGGGTGAAACGGATTGCAGGTTGTTGTATGATTGTATTTGAGGTGATTCTATCACAAAAGCAAACAGATAAATTCAAATAACTTCCTCACAGTCACAAGGCTGTTAAAACAACATATTGTTTCTTAATAAGATAGTCAAAAAATTATATAAAGTTTTTGTTTGTTTGCTTTATTTTTTTGTTTTTAAGAGACAAGGTCTCACTGCTGAGGTGGAGTGATGCCATCATTGTTCACTGCTGCCTCGAACGATTGGGCTCATGCAATCCTGCCTCTGCCTCCTAATTAGCTAGGTCTAAAAGTTTGCTAATTTTTTTAAAAAAAATTTTTTTTTAAAGACAGGCTCTTAAGCTCCTGCCCTCAAGAAATTCTTTCACCTAAAACTTCCAAAGTGCTTAGGATTACATGTGTGAGCCACCATGCCTGGCCAAAAATCATAGAAAGTTTTGCAAAAGATTTTATAAGGCAACCTAAGTAGTTTTAAAAAGCAAGTAGTCAGAGCTCAGAAAAGAAATAGAAAAATCATTGAACAAAAAGCCCAGATAGGAGTAAAAGAAATATAATAAACACAACTGAAAGCACAGTTAGGCATGTGATGTATAGGAAACAAAAAAGGAAATAAAAAATAAAAATATATACAATATTAATATAAAATGGATAAATATGGAACCCAAGGAGATCCAACGTAAACATAATTGATATTCCTCGAGAAGAGGTTGGAACCAATGGAACATGATCTTAAGTAAAGATAGAAGAAAACTTTGCTGTGAATCTTTAAGTCAAAAAGACCCCCAAAAGATCTTAGTAACATTGGTATAAAATGACCAACAGCAACACATATCCTAATAAAATTACTTGCATTTCAAAAGGAAGAAAATAAGTACATCCAGGCAAAAGAAGCAAACCATTGGCTTTAAACTTCTTTGCATCTTCTTTTAATGTCACAAGCCATTGATTAAAACATCCTGAGAGAGAAAAAACATTGCCCAAGAATTTCATATTAGCTGAGTTATCCTTCAAATATGAAGGCAATAACATGTTCTTAAGCAAACAAGACTAGTGAATATAGTACTCTGTAGCTCCCCCTGAAAAATCTGCTTGATGACAAAATCCCAGTCAACCAAGAAATTACTCAAAGTATTTTAAAATAGTAAAACTATGGCTAAAAGATACCAGTGGAAACCTTTGAATTCATTTAAATATTAAGCTAAGGCAAAACAATGAAATAATTATCATTAGAGAGAGTCATCTGTATTTTATAGAAATATATAATTATAATTTAATAATTCAACTGACAAAAATCAAAACAAAGTCAGTTCAGGGCAGCTGTGTAAGTATGCAAATGTTATCATCTTTCACATAAAAAGTCAATAGACATAGTATAAAACATTATTTTATCAATCAATCATCTCTCATCTATTCACCTGTTTTATCTGTCTTATCTATCCATCCATCCTTCTATCTACCTAAAGTCATAAAGAGATATCCAGAATAATTTGCATTAGCAACTAATGATTGTTATTTCAGTATGGTAGGATTTTGGGGTCATTTGTTAATTCTTTGTATTTTTCTGTGCAGTCTACATAATAAATATGTGTCACCTTTACAAAATCAAAGTTCTTTTTTAACTCCTTTACAACTTTGGTGTTGTCACCTTTACAACACCAAAGTTCTTGTTTAGCACAACCTCATTTTGTTCATACGAGTAGTGTATAATGGCTAAACATATGGATTCTAGAACCATTGCCTGTGATACCAGTCTCATCATTCACCAACTATTTTTCCTTCAGCAAACTGTAAATGACTCAGCGTCTTGGTCACTATATACATAAAGTGGGGATAGTATGGTACCTATGTCATTGGGTTGTTGAGATTAGTAAATGAATTTATATATGTAAGGTGATTGACAAAGTGCTATGTGTAAATGTTGGCTAGTATTGTCGAGATAGCAGTTGCTTCAATTAATAGAAATTTTAAAAGATAATATATAACTAGAAAATGAAAGTCAGATTGCATAGTATGTATATTCATCTGTATCAGATGACTTTTTCTCTTACTTCTTTGTGTTTCTCTTATCTCAAGTTATGTTATTTAATTTGCCATAAATCGAAACATGGAGCCTTAACTGGCAAATAATTCCCCTTAAACTCTCACCTGCAGTGAAGGAGCTTTGAGAGCAACACTGGAAGGAGTTCTCACAGTGAAAAAGCTTTGAGAGCATGTCATAGACATGTGAATAGACAATAGATAATTCTGGCCTTTGTGTGTCCTGGTATTTTGGATTTTGTTTTGAAGTCAGCTGAGAATCACTGAAGGGTTTTAGCATTAATAGAGACAGGAAATCTTGCTAGGGGATCATCATAGGTCAGAGGTGAAGGTGGCTTAAACTAACCTTGTAAAATATAATGCAATAAAAATAGAGAAATTGACAGGTTAAATAAAGACTTACAATGGAAGAGAATGGATGGGACAAAGTGAATGATTAAACATGAGTTATAAAGAATAGGGAGGAGTCGTAGATGGTGTGCGGTTTGCTGGCTTGGGTAATATATGGATATTGGTACCACTTACTGGTAGAAGATGGTTGAAGAAAGACTGAACTTTGTGAGAGAAGAGACAAAGTCAGTATGTTCATTATTATACCGCCAATACCTAACCCAGGACCACAATCAGGGTAGGCACCTGAAAAATGTTTATTGCATAACAAATGAATGTTGAGTTCAGTTATGGTTGTGTAGAGACTCTGAGATTCCTGTGGGACATCCAAGTGGTGGCAACTAGTCAACTGGATATTCATGTCTAAAGCTTAGATTAGAGGGGTGGGTTGGGTGTATAATAATATGAATATTCGGTAACTGATATCATGAATATATGTAAGAGATTGTGAGGAAGAGAAACAGAGCAAAAAGAGAAAGACAAAAACAGAAGCTTACTGAACTCAATTTTTTTAATTTTAATTTTTATTTATTTATTTATTTTTTTGAGACAGAGTCTCACTCCATTGCCAGACGCCAGGCTGGAGTGCAGTGGTGCAATCTTGGCTCACTGTAACCTCCGCCTCCTAGGTTCAAGCAATTCTCCTGCCTCAGCCTCCCAAGTAGCTGGGAATACAGGCGCATGCCACCATGCCTGGCTAATTTTTGTATTTTTAGTAGAGACAGGGTTTCACCATGTTGGCCAGTATGGTCTTGATCTCTTGACCTCGCGATCCACCCGCCTCGGCCTCCCAAAGTGCTGGGATTACAGGCATGAGCCACCACATCCAGCCAATTTTTTAAGGAGAATGAATGGACACAAGAAAAGGTCTCTGTTTACAGTTTCCTTAGAAACTGAGACGCATCAGCCAGAGAGTTTTGAGGGGAACTAGAAGAGTGGGTTATAGAAAAAACAGGGGCAAGAGAGTGTTTAAAGGAGACAAACAGGTCAAACGTTAAATTCTATAGCAAGGCCTGGTCAGAGAAGGACTAAACTGCCCTTTGTTGTGTGACAAGAAGGTTAGTGAATCCTTTTGTACCTGTGGACATGGGCTTCCCACAAGTGTTTTTGTAAATACTCTAAGTTTAAGAAAACAGTATTTTAACTTTGATAAGAATCAAAACAGCATTACTCTTGGCATCATGTTTCAGGCATGGCTATTATTGCTAGATTTATAGGACTTACTGCAGCTTTGACCTTGAAGTCTTAGATGGTAAAGAAATGACAAATCCCTCTCTCCTATGTAAATCTATAATTCATGGGTTAGGAACTTGTTTTAATGACTAGCAGTTTTATGTTTTAGTGACTTGGCTGTGCCTATGGCAAAAACTTGGGTCGCCTATCAGGATAAATCTATAAACCCTTAGCACAGTTTTATTAACTTTGTGGAGTAGAATTCATAGCAACTCTCTTCCTTTGTATATTTCTCAGTAAGAATAAGAAATATTGTCTTAATATTAATAGTTTGGCTACTGAAGCAAAAGTGATTTTTCTGAAACCAACGCTTTTGTAAAACTCTTTTGACTTTTTTCAGTACTCCAGACTACTTCTTTTAAAAGCTTAATATAAAGTATTTCATACTAATTGTGCCCCACCACCAGATCTAAAATGGGACAATAGGTATCCTGACACATTAAGTTTATGAAAAAGTAGCTATATATATGCTGAATTTTCCTTTCTTGTGTTGTAAGTATCAAATAATGTCTATCTGATACTTACAAAATTCATCTGGAGGTAATTTGGCCTTCAAGTGTATAAAACCACACCAACATTGAAAAAAACATTAACAGTGTTTTGGGGGACATAATTTTCTGATAAAATGCTATAAAATGTCAAACAACTAAAAATTTTGAAGTTAAAAACTTCAGAAATATCTATGATGTGTTTTTCCACACCTCAGGATCTTCACTTTCTTTGTAAAAAAATTTCTGCTAAATTTTACTTTGAAATAGCATTGGAATTATGGAAAAGTTGCAAAATCAGAGCGACAACATAGAACCCAGAATTCCTATGCCCTTTACTCAGCTTCTTTTAACCTTAACATCTTACATAACCATAGTAAAATTCAGAAACTTTCCATGATTCAAATCCAGATTTTTGACGTTGAAGAGTGTTTTAAAGTGTTCTTCACATGGATTTTGTTCACTTTTGTCCAGTTAATTCCTAAGTATTTTGTCCTCTTTGTGGCTTGTGTAAATGTTTTTTTTTTTCCTACTGCCATTATGTCCTCACACTGATTGTTTTTTTTTTTTTTAATGAACACCATTGAATTCTGTGTGTTAATTCTATATCCCACCACCTTATGGAATTCTCTCATTGGTTTAGTTCCTTTTATTGTTAATTCTCTAGAGCATGTTTGATAAACTATGGTTCATATGCCAAATCTTACTTTTATAAATAAAGTTTTATTAGAACATAGTTACAGTCTTTAATTTATATATTGCCTTTGGCTGCGTTTGTGCTACAATTTCGAAGTTGAGTAGCTGTGGCAGAGATTGGATGACCTGCGAAGATTGAAATAATATCTAGCTCTTTACAGAAAAATTTGCTCAACTCTGCTCTAGGGTTAGAGAAAGTGTTACTCCTTTGCTTGTTTGTTTGTTTTGAGGCAGAATCTCACTCTGTCACCCAGGCTTGACTGCAGTGGAGTGATCTCAGATCACTGCAACCCTTGCTTCCCAGGTTCAAGTGATTCTTGTGCCTCAGCCTCCCAAGATTTACTCTGTTAAAATTTTTAATTCTTTAAATTGATTTCCTCTAATTTCATTAGCTAATTCCCTAGTGCCTTGTTGAATAGTAGTGGAGATAGGGAGCCTCTTTGTCTTGTTCCTAATTTCCGTGGGGTTGCCTCTATAGTGTTTCTCTACAAAGTAAAAGAATAACCTTAGGTCTAAAGTGTATATGTTTCATCATATTAAAATTATCTCTCAATATCTATTTTTAAAGTGTTTTTTGCCATCGTGGTGGCTCATGCCTATAATCCCAGCACTTTGGAAGCCAAGACAGGGGGATCACTTGAGCCCAGGAGTTTGAGACAAGCCTGGACAACGTAATGAGGTCCCATCTCTATACAAACTAAAAATTAGCTGGGCATGGTGGTGTGCACCTGTAATTCCAGCCTCTCAGGAGGTTGAAGTGGGAGGATTGTTTGAGACCAGGAGTTTGAGGCTGTAGTAAGCCATGATTGCATCACTGAACTCCAGCCTGGGTGATAAGAGTGAGACCCTGCCTCAAAAATAATTTTTCTTAAAAAAAGTGTTTTTATTAAGATTAGATGTTGAATTTTGTCAAAGGCTTTCTATTTGTGGGGACTGTGCTCTATATGTTTCATTATGATTTTTTTCTTATTCCTATTAATATGGGGAATTATTAATGCATTTTTAAACATTGAAATAACCTTGCATTCCTGGAATAAGTCTCACTTAGTCATAGTGTACTATTTTTCTTAATGTGATGTAGGATTCTGTTAGCTAATATTTAGCAACTTTGTAGTAGTATTCATGAGTGATATTGGTCTGTAGTTTTTCTTTTTTTCTGTTTTCTTTTTCCATGCTCTTTATCAAATCTACTTATCAATGTTATACTTGCTTTACAAAAGGAATCAGGAAGTTTTCTTTCATTTTCAATACTCTGAAATAGTTTATTGAGCAATGGGACTACCTGGGCTTTTAAGATTTGGTAGAAGTCTCCTGTGCAATTATATGGGCCTGCTGTTTTTTTTTTTTTTTTTAATTGTTTAACAGCTTTCTCTAGTTTGTCTGTGGAAACTGGTCTATTTATGCTCTTTATTCTACTGAGCTCAATTTTGGAAATCTGCATTTTATTAGAAAATATTCAATTTCCTTTAAGTTTTCAAATTTATTTGAATAGTGGCTTGCAAAGTAATCTCTTAATGATTTTTACATTTTGTCTGGTTCAATGATTATTTTTTCCTTGTAATTTTAAATTTTTGTATATGTGAGCTTTCTCCTGTTTTTTTTTTTCTTCCTGATTAGGTTAGCCAGCATGGTTTCTCTATTTTGATTATTATTTGGGTGTACTGTTCCTTTATTTTCTACCACATAATTTTCTGCTTTTATCTTTATTCATTTTGGTCTCTTTTAGTTTATATTGTAGCTATTCTTCAAATTATTTTCATTCTTTTTAAAAAAATAATAAAAGTCACAACGCTGTGAATTTTTCTTTGACATTGCTTTAAATGTACTCTGCAATTCTGATGTGTAGTATTTTCATTATCATTATTTTTGGAAGTACCTTAATTTCACTTTGTATTTCCCTGTTAGCCCAGTTGCTTAATATATTTAATGAGAGATTTTTGTTCAAAAACATTTTTAACTACATAAAGAAGTTTACTTTTTGCTTTTGTTAGATATTTCTCATATTGCATTTTGATCAGAGTGTGATGATTGTTTGATTTCAATGTTATGGAACTTATTGATGCTTTCTTTATGCCCTAATAGAAGATGAATTTTTGTGTTTTATGGGTACTGGGATACTTTTTCTTTCTATTTTTTTCCTCTTTCTTTCTCTTCTTTCTCTCTTTCTTTTTTCTTTTTCTTTCTTTTCTTTTTCTTCTTTCTTTCTTCTTTCTTTTTCTTTGTTTTTTTTCTTTCTCTTCTTTCTTTTGTTTGTTCGTTTGTTTTGGCAGGGTCTCTCTCTGTCACCTGGAGTGCAGTGGTGTGATCATAGCTTACTGCAGCCTTGAACTCCTGGACTAAGCAATCCTACCACCTCAGCCTCCCAAGTAGCTAGGACTACAGGTGTGTGCCATGACCTCCAGATAATTTCTAAAATTTTTGTAGAGATGCGGTCTCACTCTGTTGTCCAGGCTGGTCTTGAACACCTGTCCTCAAGTTATTCTCCCACCTTGGCTTCTCAAAGCCCTGAGATTACAGATATGAGGCCACTGTGTCCTGCCAGTGCTTGGGATTCTTTATCAACAGAGTGCAGAGTTTGATGTTTATTCTCTAGATCTACTTTGTATAACCTATGTCTTCCATCTTCTTATTTTGTGTGAACTTGATCTGTTTTGTGCTATAACTGTTGTATTAAAAAACTCTTATTATTAGTGCACTTTTATCTAAGTCTTTTTACATCTTATGCAGTAGGTGTTCTATTTGGTGCATCAATGTTTCTAATGGTTATAAATTACAGCTTTAGATATTTCAAGGGCTGTTCTTTGTCATGTTTAATGTGTTTTGGCTTGATTTCTACTTTGTCCAATAACAGAATCTTTATCCCTGCTTTCTTATTGTTTCCACTTGCTTGATATATCTCGATCTACCCCTTTTTAGTCTTTCTGAATCACATTGTTTTAGATGTGCCCTTGCATACAGTATATAAATTGAGTCTTGTTTTGTGAGCCAATTAAAAATAGTTTTTGTTTTGGTGAGTTAAACCTATTCACATTCATTGATATGAATAATGTTTAGTTTCAACAATGTCATAATATTTTATAATTATATTTTGCTATAAGATTTGCAGTCTTTGTTCTTTAATTTGTTATTGCCTCCTCTTTAATTTCTTGTTCTTTAGAAAGGTTTGCATTTTTAATTTTTTTTCCCGTTTCCTTTTTTTTTTTTTCTTTTTTTTTGAGACAGAGTCTCACTTTGTCACCCAGGCTGGAGTGCAAAGTGTGATCTTGGCTTACTGTAACCTCTCCGTCCTGGATTCAAATGATTCTTCTGCCTCAGTCACCATTCTAGCTGGGATTACAGGCAGTTGCCACCATGCCCAGCTAATTTTTGTATTTTTAGTAGAGAAAGGGTTTTACCATGTTGGCCAGGCTGGTCTCGAACTCCTGACCTCAAGTGATCCACCCACATCAGCCTTTCAAAGTGCTGGGATTACAGGCATGAGCCACCGTGCCCAGCCCATTCACTATTTAGTTTCTCGGTTTTTATTGATTTAATTCTCACCTACTGCCTGTATGGAAATCAATGGGATCATTCTATTTTTCTTTTTCTCTCTTTTCCTCCCAATTTTAAAGTGCAGTATTTCTGTTTTGTTACATATAACATCAAACATTATTATTCCACCATTGACCCTGCCTTTGTTTCAAACGTAGATCAACAGTTACATATATATTTGCCTATATGATCTATGCATATATGATTCAATTAGCTTATGTTCTATAGTCTTCTTTTAGTTTGGAGCTCATCCTCTAGGAGAATCTTCAAAAAGGGCTCATGGGTGCAGAATTCCCTAAATTCTTACATGTTAAAACTTTCCAGAAATGCTCAATGGACAGCCTTGCTAGATATAAAGTTCTTTTATTGTTGCTGTTTCTTTTCCTTTTTTTTTTTTGTCAGAGTCTCACTCTGTCACCCAGGCTGAAATGCAGTGGCACTGCAGCTTCAATCTCCTGAGCTCAAGTGATCCTCCCGCCTCAGCCTACCAAGTAGCTGAGACTACAGGCTCATGCCACCAAGCCCAGCTAATTTTTGTAGTTTTTGTAGAGACAGGGTTTTGCCATGTTGCACATGCTGGTCTCAAACTCCTGAGCTCAAGCGATCCACCCTCCTTGGCCTCCCAAAGAACTAGGATTGCAGACATGAGCCACCATGCCCGGCCTAAAATTCTTAATTCCCATATTCTTTCATTAAATTAAAAAGAAAAATACTGCTCCATTGTCTTGCTTCATAACATGTTTTTGAAAAGTGTGATGCTAATCTAATTATTCTGCCTTTGTAAATTACTTGATTTCTTTTTTGGTCGGGGGACTTTTTCTTTATCTTTGTAATGTAATAATTTGGTAATTTTGTCTCAGAATTAATCGCTGTTTGTTAACCTGAAATATAACTCATACAAATAAGCCGGGATAAATAATTGATTCCTTCTTTTAAAAAAATCCATTTATATATATATATAGACATGTGAGTTGTCAGGAATCCCAGCAAACTCCAAGACTGATAAGGACTATTGTGGGTTTTTTTAATTATTTGAATTCATGAATCTTCATGAGTTAGTCTCTATAATTTTTTTAATACAAATTACCCGGCATACATGATTCAAAACATACTAAAAGTCTAATGCTCTAAATTTTCCGCTACTCCAAAATAGCCTTAAAATTTAAAGGTTAGCTTTCAACATAAGTAAGTGCCTGCCTATAAATTTCATGTTCCTTTTTTTTTTTTTTTTTTTTTCTCTCATTGGAGGTGGGGTCTCACTCTGTCACCTAGGCTAAAGTGCAGTGGCATGATGAGGGGTCACTGCAGCTTTAAACTCCTGGGCTTAAGCTGTCCTCCAAATTTAATGTTCTTTAGATCAAGGAAATTAAGGAATAGGTATTTTTATTAATATTTCACAAATGCCCAGGATTCTAAGAAATGTTACCTAACAATTTACATAAATAATCTACTAATTTCCCGCAATTTCTCTTATAAAATATTTTCCTTCCACACATTGTAAAGTAAACATTTGTTGGACTGATTGTTACATGGCACAGTGTTATGTGATTGTGTAATGAAAGACTCTTTCATATACACAAGGATAGAATTAAAACTTACCATGGAATCTGTAACTCTAAATTTCCTCTCTTCTGTGGTTTAAACATAATTACGTTGCATTTACATACTTTTTTTTTTTTCAGTTTTTACATTGGGTTTATTTGTTCTTTGTAAAAAGGGGAAAAAAAGTAAAGCCATGCTTGTTTGTATACAGAAGAGATTTAATCTCTCTGTGGCTGCCCAGATATTTCTTTTGCCACAGAACCAGTCTTTGTGACCTTTCAGGGTTTATGCAAAACATAAAATAGAATATATATTTTACATGTTTGTATCAACATGAACATTTTTCTTTTCTCTTACATTTTCATTTTTGTTTTTCATCTGCATACTCTTACAAGCATATAGATTTAACTGAGATATAAAAATGTCAATGGAGAGTAATTATGTGAATCATTTAATCTTCTGAATCTTGGTTTTCTCATTTTAAAACAGCATCTAGGGATTTTTAAATTTGTGGATTATGTGGGTTTTATTTTTCCACATTCTGTATCTCCTCCAGCCAGTTGTGATATGCACTCATATTAACAGCTAAAAGAATGGGCTTCTCAGTACTATTTACTGTGAGAGCGCATATGTGTATGTGTGTGTTCACAATAAAATAAAAAGCCTTTACTTTTTTTTAATTTGTAAAATATACATAAAGGAAAGTGCATAATGAAAATTAACACATTATTAAATTATTGGAAGGGAAACACTTATGTAACTGCCATCCAAGTCAAGAAGTAGAATATTGTCATTATTATAAACCCCCGTGGCCGTCAGTCCTCAGCCCACTTAGTGCCATCTCTTTTTACTTTGGGGATAGCTTCTTTTTTGCCTTTTATGGTAGTTAGGATTCTGCTTCATTTTCATAATTTTGAGAATGCATCCCTATAAACTATAGCTTAGTTTTGTTTCTACTTGGAATGTATCTGAATGAAAGTATAGAGTGTTTTGTCTGATGTTTTTGTTCTAAATTATGGGTTATTTTTACACTTAATTGTTTAGGTTGGTGAGTTTTCATAATTGTATACAGCCATGTAACCAGCAGCCAAAAGTAATTATAAAACATGTCCGTCATTCAGGAAAGTTTACTCATGTTATGTTCCAATCAATTTTCATGCCCACTCTAAGCAACCACTTTTTTATTTCCATCACTAGATTAGTATTGCATATCTTGAATTGGAATTTTTGAGTTATCATAGAATATGTGTTTAACTTTACTAGAAACTTTCAAATAGTACACAAAAGGGATTGTATAATTTTACACTCCTACCAGTGCCAATACTTAGTGTAGTCAGTCTTTTTTTTTTTTTTTAATTTAGTCATTCTAATAGGATGAAATGGTAGGTCACTGTAGATTTCATTTTCATTTTCCAGTAATTAGTGGTATTGAGTGACTTTTCATATTTGTATATATTGCTTTGTGGCCTGTTACAGTCTTTTGCCCATTTTAATTGGATTGTTTCTCTTTTGTTGAAGTCCATTACCTATTCTGAATACATATGCATTATTAGATATATGTACTGTGGAGTAATTTTTCCCCAATAAGCATTAAGACTGCCTTTTGAGCAGAAATCTTTAATCTGAGGAAGGTCAGTTTTTCAGTTGTCCTTTAAGGTTTGTGGGTTTCTGTCCTGTCTGTGATGAAACTAGTTTTTAAATATGGAATGAAAGGGGGTCAAAATTAATTTTTTCATACAGTATCATCCCAGTATCATTTATTGAAAACAATATTTTTCATTTCATTATCTTGGTATCTCAGTTGCAATTCAATTGACTGTAAATGAATGGATCTGTTTCTGAACTAATTTAAGGAAAATGAAAATCTCAATGATATTGAAACTGCCAATCCATTAATAAGGCATGTATAACCATTTATTTGAGTCTTACATTTCTCTCAGCAATACCTTATAGTTGCAATGTAGACTATTGCACATTTTGCATTATACTTATTCTAGTTATCTACTTATTTATAGTTTTATGATTGATAATTATTTTTAATTTTTTCCAGTTGTTTATTACAAGTAATTGATATATAATTAATTTTTGAATGTACCTTTGTATATTCAAATATACCTTTATGTACACTGGCAAACTTGCTAACTTTATTTTTTCTAATAATTTTTTGTAGATACCATAGGGTTTTCTATATGTAGAATTACATAATCTGCAAATAATGACAGTTTACTTTGCCCCACAGTCCTTACCCCTATTATTTCTTTTGTGTGTGTGCTTTACTAAGCAGGCCAAGACCTCTGTTACAATCAAATGAGTGCAAACATATATGTTCTGTACCTAATCTTGGGGAAAAAACATTCAATTTTTCACCATTAAGTGTGATATTAATGGTAGGTTTTTGTAGATGCTTTATCAGATTGAAAAACTTTCCTTCTATTCCTTGTTTGCTGTGAGAGTTATATTTTGATTAAAAAAATGGATTTTTTTGCATTTTGTGTGATGCTTTTATATATCTATTGAGGTGATCAGATGATTTTTCTTTTATTCTATTAATAAAGTGACTTACCGTGATTTGTTTTGAAAGTATGAGCCAACCTTCCATTCCTTGGATAAAATCACTCTGATCATGTTGTATTACCTTTTTCATGAATTCTTGCATTCTTGCATTCATCTTGCTGGTATTTTATATTTTGTGTTTATGTTCATGAGATATATTGGTTTGTAGTTTTCTTGCCTTGTAATATCTTTGTCAAGTGTTAGTATCAGGGTTATGCAGGCCTTATAAGACAAGTTGAGAAATTCCTTTTTCTCTTTGTTTTCTGCTAGAGTTCATGTAGGATTATTTTTTCTTAAATATTGATATAATTCTCTTAGCAAAATTATCTAGGTTTGGAATTTTCTTTGTGAAAAGGATCCCTGTTAAATTGGTTTTTAAAATTACAAATTCAATTTCTTTAAAGATATGGCACTATGTAGGTTTTCCATTCCTTCTTGGGTCAGTTTTGGTAATTTGTGTTTCTCAACAAATATGTTCATTTTATTTTATTTATTAGCCTAAAATTATTTGTAATATCCTTGTATTATTCATTATATTATTCTTTTAATCTTTGTAGATCTCATAATGATAGAAATTCTCATTTTTCTCTCTCTCCATCAATTTCAATTATGGGAGGACCATGGTCCATTAAAAAATAATCTGTGAACTAAAAATGATTTTTATATTTTCAGTCAGTTTCACAAAACAAACAAAACTATGCAATAGAGCTAAAAAAAAAAAAAAAAAGAAGAAGAAGACTATACCATAGAGCTTATATGTTACCTACAAAGCCTAAAATATTTACTATCTGGACCTTTACAGAAAAAGTTTGCCAACCTTTTTTAGTGGTTTACCATTTTTATTCATCTTTCAAAGGAACAAACTTTCGACTTTATTTTCTCTATTTTTGTCCATTCTCTATTTCATTAATATCAGCCTTTATTTTTTATTATTTTATTTATTGTACTTATTTGTGTTTAACTTTTGCTTCTTTTTCTAGCTTCTTAAGGTAAAAGCTGTGTTCATTTGTATTATAGGCAAATTCTTCTCTTATATAATTATTTAAAGGTATACACTTTTCTTTAAGCACTGTTTTAGCCTCATCCCACAAATATAAGTTATGTTTTCATTTTTATTTAATTCAAACTAGTTTCTATTTTTTATGTGATTTACCTTGGACCCAGGGATTATTTACAAGTGCTGCTTAATTTCCAAAACTGGTTATTTTCCAGATCCCATATTGTTATTGATTTCTAGTTTAAAACCACAAGGTCAGGGATCATATTATATGTGATTTCAGTTCTTTCATATTTGGCTTATGACTCAGCCATCTGGTCTGTATTTGTCAATATTCTGTTTGCACTGAGAGAAAAATATGTGTATTCTGCAATAGTTGCATGCAATGCTTTTAAAATGTTGATTAAGTCAAGTTGGTTAAGTGTTTTTCAGTCTTTTCTATCTTTACCAGTTTTTAAATTTTATTTTATCAATGCCTGAGAAAGGGGTGTGAAAATTTTCAGTCATGGTTATAGATTTGTTTGTTTCTAGTTTTTTTCTCCCTAGAATTGTCCCTTGAACAACATAGGGGTTAGAGATGCTAACCCTCCATGAATTTGAAAATCTGTTTATAACTTTTAGCTTCCCCAAAACTTAGCTACTAATAACCTACTGTTGACCAGAAGCCTGACCAATAACACAAGCAATTAGCACATATTTTGTATGTTATATACTGATTTCTTACAATAATGTAAGCCAAAGAAAAAGAAACGTTATTAAGAAAATCCTAAGGAAGAAAAAATAGTTCATTAAGTGCAAATGAATCATCATAAAGGTCTTCATCTTGGTCGTCTTCATGTTGAGCAGGCTGAGGAAGAGGAGGAAGAAGAGATATTGGCTTTGCTGTCTCAGGGGTGGCAGAGATGAAAGAAAATCCACACATAAATGGTCCCACACAGTTCAAATCCATGTTATTCAAGGGTCAACTGTATAAATGAATATATAACACATACATACATATATAAATATATACATATAAATATATATACACACATTATATATGTATGTATGTGTTATATATATATAAAATACATACATATATAAATATAAATATATAAATAATGTATGTATGTGTTATATATGTGTATATGTATGTGTGTGATATACATATATATGATATATATATTATATATATCATGTATATAATATATTAATATATATAATTATATAATATATTATATATATTATTAATATATATAATATAATATATATAATTATATATATCACACACACACATACACACACACACATATATATATATATATAATGTAAATGCTATATTTCTCCCTTGCCTACGGAGGAGATAACCACAAATTGGTCATTAAAGGGAACAGGTAAACATTTATTCTGCCTTTATGGAGGAACTCTAATTGAGCTCTAGTTAATGAAAGAAAAGCTCTTCTTCATAGAATAATGCCAACTGACAAATTGAGAAGATCAACAGAATTAGAAAAATCACTATTTTACAACTCCAAATAATTATTTTAGGAAAGGATAATTAATGGATGCTAAAAATTAAAGTAGGGAATGATTGTTGGAACAGGACTTTCTCAGGGTAATGTAATATGACCCCACAGATTGTTATACAGTGAAAAGAAAAAATGGCATCTTTACAATGGAAAGATCTAGTGGTCACCAGCATAATCAAATGACCAAACTCAGCATTGCTAAAAGTTGGACAACTAGATATTTTGCACTTCTCGATGTGCTGCATTGCCTTGAATATAATAGGCTCTCACATGATATTTATTGAATGATCTCATTCATTTTTATGGCTGCATAGTACTTTATAGTGTATGTGTACATTTTCTTATCCAGTCTACCATTCTTGGGCGTTTAGGTTGATTCTGTGTCTTTGCTACTGTGAATATTGCTGCAATAAACATATGCATGCATGTATCTTTATGGTAGAATGATTTATATTCCTTTAGGTATATATCTAATAATGGGATTGCTGGGTCGAATGTTAGTTGTTTTAAGTTCTTTGAGAAATATTCAAACTGCTTTCCACAGTGGCTGAACTAATTTGCATTCCTGCCAGCAGTGTACAAGCTTTCCTTTTTCTCCACAACCTTGCCAGCATCTGTTATTTTTTGACTTTTTCATAGTAGCCATTCTGACTGATGTGAGATGGTATCTCCTTGTGTTTTTGATTTGCAGTTCTCTAATGATCACTGATTTTGAACATTTTCTAATATGCTTGCTGGCCACGTGTATGTCCTCTTTTGAGAAGTATCTGTTCAGGTCCTTTGACCACTTTTTAATGAGCTTATTCAGTTTTGCTTGTCAATTTGAGTTCCTTATAGATCACGGATATGAGACTTTTGTCAAGATGCATAGTTTGCACATATTTTTCCCTATTCTGTGGGTTTATCTGTTTATTCTGTGGATAGTTTCTTTTGCTGTGCAGAAGCTCTCTTTAGTTAATTAGGTCTCATTTGTCCATTTTAATTTTGCTGTAATGTTTTTGTAACAACATGGATAGGGCTGGAGATCATTACCCTAAGCAAATTAATGCTGGGACAGAAAACCAAATACCACATGTTCTCACTTATAAGTGGGAAGCAAACACTGAGTACACATGGACACAACGAAGGAAACAATAGACTCCAGGGCCTACTTGAAGGTGGAGGGTGGGAGGAGGGTGAGGATTAAAAAACTACCTATCACATACCATGCTTATTATCTGGGTAACAAAATAATCTGTATGCCAAACCCCCATGACATGTAATTTACCTATATAACAAACCTGCACATGCACCCCTGAAACGAAAATAAAAGTTTAGAAAAATATGTTTACTGTAGGATGAATAATTTTTCTGACAAAAAAAGTTTCTAGAGTCTTTCTAATCATATTGTTTATACTAAACAACTATAAAAGCATAGATGGGCCAGGTGCAGTGGTTCATGCCTGTAATCCCAGCTCTTTGGGAGGCTGAGACAGGTGGATCACGAGGTCAAGAGATGGAGACTATCCTGGCCAACATGGTGAAACCCCATTTCTACTAAAAATTAAAAAAAAATTAGCTGGGCTTGGTGGTGCATGCCTGTAGTCCCAGCTACTTGGGAGGCTGAGGTAGGAGAATCACTTGAACCTGGGAAGTGGAGGTTGTAGTGAGCTGAAGTCACGCCACTGCCATCTCAAACAAAAAAAAAGAAAGAAAGAAAAAGTATAGACTATCTTCCTGCTTTCTAAAGGTCAAAAAATTTTTGACATACTTTTCCCAAGACTGCCACATTCATATCTTTTCGCCAAATTTGTTGTCTCATAGCCTGTTTAGAATAATACATAGAGGTAGAAATGTAAAAACCTTGAGAATTTTTTAAAAGGTAAAATTCTCTTCTAATCTGTTGTTTTTCCCAGGGATGATCATTTCAATTTTGACATACGTTAATGTTTCCCATTTTACTAAACTGCCAACTTGGTTTCAAAACTTGTAGATGACAGTCACATCTTTTAATGTTGTGGTTTAAGAACGTCATGTTCTTTTAAGCTAACCACACTTAGTATGAGCCACTGTCATACAATAGTATTTATCAGTGTAATTTTCAGCAAATACTGTGAAGTTTTTAGAAAACATGCAAAATTATGGTTTCAAAATAGATATGTTGATATTGCCAGAAAGAAACCCTACAACCTTGCCTGTGCCCACAGTATGGGCACAGACTGTTCACATTTGTTCATATATGTGGCCTTAATCAGCAGGCGAGCCAGCCAAACTTCATAGCAGTCCTGGAAAATGTTAATATAACAAGAGTCTGAGAAACGTAGCAAGCAGCTGCATCTTTTTGGTTTGTTTATTTTTTTTTTAAATAGTCAAAATATGTACATGTATTCATCTTTCTAGAGCTGTTATTTTGCCAGCCAGGCAGTTTGATTTCTGGGATAAAGTTGAAGATCTCGAAAGCATGTAATTCAGGCCAGGTGTGGTTGCCTGTAATTCCAGTACTCTGGGAGGCCGAGGCGGGTGGATCACGAGGTCAAGAGATCGAGCCCATCCTGGCCAACATGGTGAAACCCTGTCTCTAACTAAAAATACAAAAATTAGCTGGGCATGGTGGCATGCGCCTGTAGTCCCAGATAGTTGGGAGGCTGAGACAGAACTGCTTGAAACCAGGAGGTGGAGGTTGCGGTGAGCCGAGATCATACCATTGCACTCCAGCCTGGTGACAGAGGGAGACTCTGTCTCTAAAAAACAAAAAAGCATGTAATTCAGTTTTGTTTTTATAATTTCAAGAAATTAATGCAGGATTCTATTAACATACAAAATGAGAAGAGCTACCATACTGTAGCTGGAAATACAGAGCAAGATGCTAATCATATTAAAGAACTATATAAGGGATAGACTTGTTGAAAATGGACAGTGCTATAAATTAACACCACCTGTAAGCCCATCACTGTATATGCAGAAAGCAATGAAATCGTCAAGAAATTCTAGGAAAATACACCTTCCACTTAGAGACAACTTCAAATGAACACTTTACTGCTTAGATTTAGAATTTGAACATGCATTTTGCAAATATGAGGTTTAAGGAGGAATGTACTTGTGTTGGGAGAGATTTTTAATTCATCGAAAAAGAGTAAGCAAAGGCCGTCTGGTTTCAGATCCAGTTTACCAATATTCACTGGTGTGGTAGCCTGCTGGGAGTGTGGTGGGAAATACAGAATTCCTGCTGTCAAGGAGATTACATGGTAACTGGGGAGATAAGAAGCACACAACAGATGACTACAAGGCAAAGTAATGTGGTATGAGGGGCAGGAAAAGGGAGAGCAAAATTAAAAAGAAGCTTAAAGGAGGAGGATGCTAGAGGATTTGTGAAAGAGGTTCTGTTGTAGACCTTAAGTGATGGATTATTATAGTAAAATATGGACATGGCTGAGAAACAGCTATAGTTGGAAAGTGCATAACAGGGGGAGAATTTCTGTGGTCTATGAGTAAACCAGTGTCTTCTCTCTGTGTTCATGAGAAACCCCATGCTCACATCTATTGTGCAGTTATTACAGATTATAATGGTCTGTTTATCACCTTCACGAGACTGCAGTTTCCCAATGGTTAATTAAAATACAGTCAGTCTTCATTATTTGCAGATTCTGAGTTGATGAATTCATATAGTCTCTGAACTTTATTTATTACCCCCAAATCAATACTCACATCACTTGCACTGTCATTCCTGGACACGTGTAGAGCAGGGACACATTTTGAGTGGCCTGGTGCACATGTTCACTGAAGTCCAGAAAGGTGACACTCTGACTTTTCATTCCAGCTCTCACACTGCAAACAGGTGGTCCATTTGGCAGTCTGTTTAATGACATGTTTTTCACCGTTTGTGCTCTGGGATGGTGATTTTGCTGTTTTAATATGGTCCCTAAGCATAGTACTGACGTGCTGCCCACTGTTCCTAATTGCAGGAAGGTTGTGATGTTACTTTTGGAAAAAATTTGTATATTTTCTAAATGCCATTCATGCACAAGTTGTAGAACTATTGGCCGTTAAGTCCAAAATTCATAATTCAACAATCTATATTAAATAAAGTTTAAGGTGTCTTTAAAGAGAAATACATGGGAAACCACGTTATGTATTGATTGGTTGATGAAAACATTCTGACCAGAGGCTCACAGAAACTCACTTTGTATTTCCCCTAGGAGAGCGGTTCAGTATTTGTTCATCTAAGGTTTGCAGTGACTTGATAGAACATAACTTTCCCTGATGAGAATTGACTGTATCTGTTTTGATTGATTGATTGACTGAGACGGGGTCTGGCTCTGTCATCCAGGCTAGAGTGCAGTGGTGCAATCTCTGCTTGCTGCAACCTCCGCTTTTTGGGCTCAAGCCATCCTCCTACCTCAGCCTCCCAAGTAGCTGAGCTAAGAGGAGTGTGCCATCACACTGGGCTAATTTTTCTGTTTTGTTTTGTTTTGTTTTGTTTTGTTTTGTTTTTTGTTTTGTAGAGACAGGGTCCTTTGTTGCCTGGGCTAGTCTCGAACTCCTGAGCTCATGTGATCCACCTACATTGGCCTCCCAAAGTGCTAGGATTACAGGCATGAGCCACTGTGCCCAGCCCAAGTGTATCTGTTATTTGTATCTGTGTGCCTAGTACTTAGTGTTTCGTAGATAGGAGTCTTATGAGAAATTCCAGCTCTCTAAAAAATTTAAATACTGAGCTCTTGAATTGCAGATTTAATACCATGAAGGCAACAGGAAGCCACTGGAGAATTTTTTCCCTAGGAGTGATCTTTGGGTTGTGAATTGTTTAACAAGTCTGATTCTATGTGCTAGCTAGTGCCATGAACAGAATGCATATCCCTGGCACCCTGCTCTCAAGGAGTTATTGCAGAAACTCTAAAAGTGTCTTTAGGAAGATTAATTTTGCAGGGTTTTGTAAGATGGATTGAAATTGAGAAAAACTGAAGACACGAAACAAAGCTATGCACCCACACAACGATCTTGATATGAAATGGTAAAGACTGGGATTTGGGTGCTAAAATGGAAAACAGAGAAATGGACAGATATTTGAGTTATTGTGAAGTAAAAATCAGCGATAACTGAGTTCATGCAGGGGACAAGGGAGATGGAAGGGATAAAGTTTAACTCTGAAGTTTACTACTCCTGAATTTGTTGGTTCCTATGTTTGCAAATTTTTTTCAGTCATGTTCCCCTCATAGGAAGTTACCACTCTGTACTGTTCTGAGTCTTTTTTTTTTTTTTTTTTGAGATGGAGTCTCACTCTGTCACCAAGGCTAGAGTGCAGTGGTGCGATCTCGGCTTACTTCAACCTCTGCCTCCCAGGTTCAAGTGATTCTCCTGCCTCAGCCTCCTGAGTATCTGGGACTACAGGCGCGTACCACCATGCCTGACTAATTTTTGTATTTTCAATAGAGTCAGGATTTTACCACATTGGCCAGACTGGTCTTGAACTTCTCACCTCAAGTGATCTGCCTGCCTTGGCCTCCCAAAATGTTGGTATTACAGGTGTGAGTCACTGGGCCCTGCCTCTGAGTCTTCTTTTAAGACACCAGTAATGGGATCAAAATCTTCACTCATTATAACTAAGTCACTGATGAATTGCCTAGGGTTTGGGTGGAAATGGGAAATGATAGATCTAGTTTTACAATTGTGAATTGTTATAGTTAATTGTGAAATTTTGTCTAGAACTTGTTTTAAAGTTAATTGTGAAATTTTGTCCAAGATGGAATGATCATATTTTTTATTGCAAATTTATGCCATCATGACTTCCACTATAATGATGAGTTATTTCTGGCCAGCAGTATAAAGTTAAATATTACTAATGCCAAATTTGCTGCAAAATTGCAAGAAGATAGGGCAGACTATTTATTATTCACTATTGTTCATTGTGAAATTTTATATGAAAAAATAACAGAGGCTCAGAGATTGGCATTAGTTATATTTTAAGTAGCATATGGAAGGCAATATGCCTTTTTAATTTAAACTTGAAAAGCAAATCCTTCATTGTGAAGTGCCAGTATGTTTATTTAGAGTTTCCATAAATTGAGAAATAAAACTTTGTTTTCTCTCAGCATGGTATGAAAGTTTAAGGTTTGAAAACCTATTTACTTAAGATTTGCTTTAAAATACCTTTTAAGGGTATTTTTTCCTTATTAGAAGTCCTTTTTTAGACAGTTTTTATCCCGCTATAGGCTATCTGCCTCACCGTTTTTTTTTCAATGCCCTTTCAGCATCACCAATTTTATAAGGTTATGCAAAACTGATATCCTACTTGAAAACTTTGGAATAATACATTTTCCCCACTGGTAAACTCATCTAAGATAATCAAGACATGTAGATGTTTTTATGTCAATTTTCAAGGAAGAATTTGAGTGGCATTTTAAGCTAGTATTTATTCTATCTGTGGCTGAATACTACATGTGTTTAATTCAACTTGAGATTAAAAATCAAAGGAATTTTGATGGCCTTTATCTTTTTTCATCTGCTTTGAGTTTAATATACCTTTCTGAACAAAGCCATGTTTGTAAAGGTTATTAAATTTTGCTTGGCCTTCTTCTCCACTGTGAGTACCCAGTAGACCTTACTGCGAGGTTATGCTCCTGGACTGATTGATATATAAACAGAAGACAGATGGTGTAGAGATGACTCTGATGATAATTCATTTTTCAGCTAGTCATGAAGATATTTTGATTACAGTGTGTTTAAGTAATTATAACACAGTCTGCAATGTTAGTCTTGCTGGGAAGACTGCACATGGAAAACAAGTTACGTGTTATTCATGCCCAACAAAGGATGCACTGTGGTGTAATGATTTTAATTCCTAATGCTAGATTAGGACTGAAAGCGTTTAAAGTATGTCATACAGTAAGGTAAGTCAATTAAACATAGACCAAATAAAAAAGGGAACTGCACAGTTTTGAGGCATAAATATTTGTTTTGGAAAGTATTTAGATGTTACTATATGAAAGAAACCAGTATTTTTACATTTAGGTAACAGTCTGCGTACAGCTAATTAAAAATTACGTGGCTTGATTTTCAGTTTATGTGAATCTCAATCATCATGCAGCTTGTTTTCTGTGTCATGAATTTAAAACTGAAATCAGAGGGCTGACAATTCAACAGCATGTTACCTCCCTACTGTTGATGAAGTTTTGCAAAAAAAAAAAAAAAAAAAAAAAAAAAAATAAGTAAAATATAAAAAGGAGAAAAAAATAATTAGAATTGTGTAAATAAGTGGATCATTAAAATGTTTGTGTCCACCAACTAATGACAGTTTGTATCATGATTTTGGGCTCCACAATAGGATAATTGATCGCTTAGATGGAGTTCGTTTGTTGTGGTCCCTGCTGAAAAATCCTAACCCAGATGTGAAGGCCAGCGCAGCGTGGGCGCTTTGCCCATGCATCGAAAATGCCAAGGTAAGAACAGACGGCAAGTCAATCTCTTCTAGAATCTCTAATACTATACTGAAAAATGCCACCACAGGTTACTAATTGCTTTTGATTTATTGAAAGTCAGATTTATCTGGTGGGAGAGAGTGTTGCACAGTGTTTATGCCAAAACAATTTTGGAGCAATGCCTTTTTTCTGGTTAGTTTTAAATTGCCAAGCAAAACTAGTCAAAGATGGCAGTGCTTACCAAGTTCTAGCTGATTGGTGCAATTGAAGCAAACACCTCAGGTGAATCAAAGTGAGGACAAGTTGACTGTTCTTGTGTCTTGAGGGATAAGAAAACTGTCTGCATTTGCCTGCTATGCAGAGAGTGCAGCCATGGGGGAAACATGACTGTTCTATTGCCAAGCTGCGGTGGGCTCCGCCCAGTTCAAACTTTCAGGTGGCTTTGTTTACACTGTGAGGGAAAAACAGCCTACTCAAGCCTCAGTAATCGTGGATGCCCCTCCCCCTACCAAGCTGGAGCATCCCTGGTCAACTTCAGACTGCTGGGCTGGTAGTGAGAATTTCAGGCCAGTGGAGCGTAGCTTGCTGGGCTCCATGGGAGTGGGATCCACTGAGCTAGACCACTTGGCTCCCTGGCTTCAGCCCGCTTTCCAGGGGAGTGAATGGTTCTGTCTAGCTGGTATTCCAGGCACCACTGGGGTATGAAAAAACAAAAAACAAAAACAAAAAATGTCCTGCAGCTAGCTCAGTGTCTGCCCAAACGGCTACTGAGTTTTGTGCTTGAAACCCAGGACCCTGATGATATGGGCACCCAAGGGAATCTTCTGGTCTTCCAGTTGCGAAGACTGTGGGAAAAGCATAGTATCTGGGCCGGAATGCACTGCAGGGTTCTTCATGGCAGAGTTCCTCACAGCTTCCCTTGGCTAGGGGAGGGAGTTCCCCAACCCCTTCCACTTCCTGGGTGAGGCGACGCCCCACCCTGCTTCTATTCGCCCTCCGTGGGCTGCACCCACTGTCTAACCAGTCCCAATGAGATGAGCCAGGTACCTCAGTTGGAAATGCAGAAATCATCTGCCTTTTGCGTTGATCTAGCTGGTATGGTAGCTGCATACTGGAGCTGTTCCTATTCGGCCATCTTGCCCAGGTCCTGTTGTATATTTTTATATAAAAGACAGTTCTATAACAAATTTAACTTGACTCTAAATATCATCCTAAATATAGTATTTTTTAAAAAGTGAATTGTAATGTGTGTTTGGAATAGGGGAGACCTATTATAAACTCATTAATAGAATCATTTGTTATCACAGAAAAAAATATAAAAGATCTCAAATGTCAGTCTACAGGCATCACACTATGTTATACAATGCAGCAGTGAAAAAATCAATGTATTTTGGCAATGTATTTATCAATATCAATACATACCACAAATATATTGAACAAAATAAAAACTTGCAGAAATAGATACACAATGCAATTTTTATTAAAGTTCAAATATATTTTTTAAAGTACAAAATTTAAATAATATTGTTTAGAGAGAAAGAAGCCAACTGGGGAAAGATTGATACAAATCCTTGAAGGATAATCTTCATCAGTTACTTCAACTAATCAGCCCAGTCCTTCATTCATAAATTTAAACAATGAAAGATCACTAAATATTTAAGGAATACTAACCATCTTAAAGATATACACCCACATGAACTAGCAGAACTGACTTAAACAGAGATAATGTAAGGAATGAAATATCGCATAACATTTTTAAAATTAATACTCTCAGAGACACCTCAGCGTTCACATAACTGTTATTAAAAACTCATAGTCTTAAAAATTATTTTTTGGAAATTGAAAATATATTTGGCAAATCAACAAATTTGGTAGAAAGGATGAATACTAAGATGAATATTGCTAAATAGTTGTAACTAAAATAATAATAACTAACTATAGACCTTTTCCCTTTCCTAAAAAAGGATGTTATAGATACTGATTAACTCTCAATGATCATTGAAAATCTATATTTAAATGTAGAATTTAATATTATCATTGGTGAGTTACCATTTTGATACTGTTTCTACTTAGTGCTGTTACTGTATATAAAGTGTGTCTAGTCTTGCTGTGGACTTCAACTCCAAATCTCTCTATCTATTATTGGGCTTAAAAGATTTTTCAGTCTTTTCATGTTTATTCTCACATGAACTTTCTTTCCTGAATATCTGGCTGGTCTCCTATGCAAGTACCCTAAAACATGACCCAGCCCATCTCTCTCTTTGTCCTTGGCCTCAAGGTCTAAACTAGATCCAAGGCTCCCAAAAGAGCTTCTTCCTGTTCCATTGTTCTTGAACTTCACCTACCCTCTGAATACTTCTTGACTCCAGCCTTCTTTTTACTTGTCTTGAGGGAAAGACAAGCTCCTGAAGAAGATCTCTGCTTGATCACATCTCTCATTAAGAACTGCCGTCTCTCATATGCATTTATCATTGAGGCAACATGAATGTTTGAAGCATCTTCAACAAGGAAGTGACGTGAGCCACATGGCTAATTAGAAAATTACCCATGTAAGAGTGGGTAGCAAATTCAGCTATTACAGTAGTTCAGATGAAAATGATTAAAATTTGACCTAATACCGTGGCAGTGTAGATGGAGAGAAAATATAAGAAACAATTGAAAAGTAGAATCAGGAATTGGTGAGTGATTAGGTGTTTGAATTTTTTTTTTCTCTTTAACATTGACAGCTAGGAGCATGATAGAATTTTTACCGAACATGGGAATAACATGGTCTGGAGAAAAGATGGTAGAGTTGCCTTTGTCCAGGTAGGGATGTCCAGTCATTTGAATACATGAATCTGGATGTCAGGAGAGAATTCTGGATGGAGATATATGTTTAGGGGTTGTCAGCCGGCAGGAGGTAGTGGAGGTCTGAGAGTAAATGCAAGGAAGAGGGAGTGGAGTGAGAGGAGACCACCAATGACAGAGTGAAGTAAAGGAGGAAGGTGGGTGTGTGGGGAGGGAAAACCGAGAGAAGTTCATTACAAAAAAAGCCAAGAAAGGAGAGAAATCAAGGGAGGGGGAGAATGTTCAACAGTATTATTTACCCCATGAGGGAAATTTCCCTTGAAAAGTGAAAAGAGTACATTAAATACAGAAATCAGTTGGTCATGGTTATAGCCATTTCTCACTGAGGGTTGAGAGTTTAAGCTGGGTGGCACTGGAGTGAGAAATGAATTGAGGGGAAGAAGTAGAGAAAGGTTTTTTTTAGAAGCTCAGCTATTAAGAGAAGGAGGCTATTATGAAATCCAGAAGATAGCTCAGGTTTAGGAAATGATAAATATAGAAGAGGTATGTGTATGTGATTGTGTGCGTGTAGGTATGTATATCTCTATATCTGTATACCTATATCTATCTAGAGAGAGTGCACACATACAAGCACAGATGGAGAAAAAAAGACAGGCATGGCTCTCACTGTTCCTTTATCCTTTAAGCACATTGCTCTGAGTACTGTAAAAGATTTCTAGAGTGCCAAACAAAAGGATGGTTCTAGAATGCATAATTCTTGAGGGTGAGTCCAGAAAGGACAAAACCAGAAAAGCAAGAATAGAAAGGAATACTGAAAGAGGCACCTCTTTATTTCATCCAGGCAAAAAAACACAAGGCCTGCTTGTCTGTCTGTCTGTCTATCTTTCAATCAATCATCCATCTATTACCTATCCATCTATGTCTTTGAATTTGAATATTACCTACCCACTGATATCTTTGAATTTGAATCCAGAAGTGAGAAAGTTGTCAAAGGGATCCTGATTAATATCTCGATATAAATTTTTTAAAAATCAAAGTTGGATTTTTCCTAACAGATTACTAATTTGACTGATTATTTCAACAATGAGCACTGGCTTTTCTGATTAGGTAGTAAGAAAGACATTTCCATATATTGAATTAACTAAATATGCAGGGTCAAAATTTTGTTGATATGTTTAATATCAGAAAGTAAATCTTTGAGGCTAAATTTATGATGAACATCTTTAGATGCCAATTCAAAATAGATGAAGAAGATACACAGCTTTTCAAAAGTGCATTGGGATATGTGAGCAAAATGTTGAAGACACTTGTCTAGTAAATGCTTGAAATGAGAGTGAGAGAAATTTAAAGCATCTTTCCTTAAGAAAGTGGCCTGATTTGCAAGGCTCTTTCTTGTTAAAAAAAAAAATCCTGTTTTTCAGGGTCAGAAGCTGAATATTATATTCGTCTCTCACCTTGCATCCTTCTATGACAAATCTCATTCTTTCAAAGCAGAGGGTACTTAAGGAGTAGAATATGATGGAGATCATGTGCTCAGAAAGGCAAGAGGAAAGAAAGCACATTTATAATGTTTAAGAATAGCATCTCATTATTTACACAGATCCCAGTCAAACCATGGTTAGGGCAACTCTTTCTAATAGCACGTTAAATGATGATGACTAGGTATTGTCAACTACCCACATATGGCTATCCAGTGCTTGAAATGTGACTAGTAGGGCCAAAGAACTGAGTTTTTATATTCAGTTTTAATTGAAGTTTAGGCCGGGTGTGGTGGCTCACACCTGTAATCCCAGTAGTTTGGGAGGCCGAGGTAAGTAGATAGCTTGAAGCCAGGAGTTCAAGACCAGCCTGGCCAACATGGCAAAACCCTACCTCTGCAAAATACAAAAATTAGCCAGGAATGGTGGTGCACACCTGTAATCCTAGCTACTCGGGAGGCTGAGGCACGAGAATCATTTGAACCCAGGAGGCTGCAGTTGTAGCAAGCCAAGGTTGCTCCACTCACTGGAGACAGAGAGAGACTCTGTCTCAAATAAAAAATAAAAATTAAAAAAAGTTTAAATAGTTACATGTGCTTAGTGGCTAGTGCCCAGGTCTGAGAAATGCAAGTAATAGAGAGTTGTTTTTGTAAGGCATCTGCTACGAAACATTGTAAACCTCAAGAATTAAATGAGTTTGCGTGTGATTACATGTTCATTATGTAAGTTTTAGAAACTAAAGAAAAGCAAAGAAAAATCACTGTAATTTCAGCACTTGGGGATAACTGCTATTAAGGGCCAAAAGTTGTTTTTCTTCTCCTCCTCTTCCTCCTCCTCCTCCTCCTTCTTCTTCCTACCGATGACTAGTGAGTCTCTCTAATTCTCTCTATATTGTCTTTCCATATCCCTAATTTTCTTTGGCTATATAGTATTATATTGTGTGGATATATCATAATTTATTTATGCAATTAAGTTTCCAGAGTTAAGGAACCATGAGGTTGAGTGAAACAAAAATTTCATTCAAAGCTGGGCAAAGTGGCTCACACCTGTGATCCCAGCACTTGGGAGGCCAAGCAGGGAGGATTGCTTTACCTCAGGATTTTGAGGTCAGCTGGGGGGAGCATAAGAAGACGCCTTCTCTACCACAAATGGTTTTTTTAAAAAATGTGCATGCCTGTAGTTCCAGCTACTCTGGAGACTGAGGTGGGAGGATTGCTTGAGCCTGGGAGATTGAGGCTGCAATGAGCTGTGATTGTACCACTGCACTCTAGCCTGGGCAACAGAGCAAGACTCTGTCTCAAAATAAATTTACTTAAGCCTTTCTAAAATGTTCTTTCACATAGGGAGAGAAATAGATACCTCTAACCCTTTGGTAGAAATTTTAGCATAGCTCCCCAGGGATTTGTTTTATCAGTAACATTATATCATAGGTTAATCGGTGGCGATTTTCTTGGTGGTACATAAAATAATAGTTATTTTACAACCAACTGCCTTTTGGATTAGTAGAAAATAATATGGCCAAAGATACATGTAAATGTATATCCATGGAGGTTATATGTACTTGGAATTTTTTAATGGTCTTGTGTTTATATTCATATCCAAAACTTTTCCCACTTGGTTGTATTAAATTTAGCATTTTCAATGAATATTTTGTATGTTCTATGATTTTTAGATAAATTAAAATTGTTTTCTAATAAGTTTGTTTATACATGTATTTCTTAGAGACAGGGTCTCACCCTGTGGCCCAGGCTGGAGCACAGTGGCACATTTGCTCACTGCAGTGTTAATTTCCTGGGCTCAAGCAATCCTACTGCCTCAGCCTCCAGAGTAGTTAGGACTGCAGGCCTGAGCTACCATGCCTGGCTAATTTTTTCAGATCAAGATAGGGTCTTGCTCTGTTGCCCAGGATGGTCTCAAACTCCTGGCTCCAGGTGATCCTCCCACCTTGGCCTCCCAAAGCATTGGGATTACAGGCCTGGGCCACCACACCTGGCCTTCTAATAAGGTTATAAATTCTGAGGGAGAGTAGGGATGGGAGATGTTTTTTGAATATCTTGGAGCATCCATCTTGCAATAAAACAGTGGAACTAGAAGAAGAGATCATACCTAATAGTATAGCTCTTTCTTTCTCCCCGTCACTGCCCCTTTCCTATTTAGGTAAGTTAATGACTCAGCTTTCTAGGAAGGAATTGCCTTTTATTTTGTACGGAAGCATTTCTACATTGTTTTCACATACAATGCTTTCGCAAGTAACTTTAGACTTGTTAACTTATGAGTCATAGGATTTGGCATCATTTTGAAATAAATAACATCTTTGTTTGGATTAATGGCACTGACAGTAATGCTGCAGGAACCAGCCATTGTTAATTACAGCAGAGAGCCACATGAAAGGGAAGAAAGCACCAGCTATGCCTTTAGACAAGTTATTGCTACTTCAGGGCCCCTGCCACGTCTGTCAGGCATCATGAAACCTAAGTACGCCATGTTTATATATGTCCATGTGGTGTGGACACGGTGAAATGTCAACTGTTCAAAAACAGATGTTATCCATTTTTTATATTGTTATCATACACATTAGAACACATTTTCAGGTGTATCTGTTAAAAAAAAGGATTGTGAAAATTGCTTCTAGTGAATGTGGTACATCTTTTCTCTTCTTTTTTCTTTTTCTTTCTTTCTTTTTTTTTTTTTTTTTTTTTGAGACAGAGTCTGGCCCTGTTGCCCAGGCTGGAGTGTAGTAGCTAGATCTCAGCTCACTGAAATTTCCGCCTCCCAGGTTCAAGTGATTCTCCTACCTCAGCTTCCCGAGTAGCTGTGATTACAGGCATGTGTCACCACACCGGCTAATTCTTGTATTTTTAGTGAAGATGGGGTTTTGCCATGTTGGTCAGGCTGGTCTTGAACTCCTCACCTGAAGTGATCTGCCCGCCTCGGCCTCCCAAAGTGCTGGGATTACAGGCGTGAGTTGCCACACTCCCCTAGTACATCTTTTCTTGTTAGGAAACGTTTAAAGCTACCTATCAGTGATTGAGCTAGGCAACCAAGTAGCAGAATCAAAGACTTCAGTAATGAATTATGTGATAATTGAGAGAAATAAAGATTCACAAGTTGGCATTGCCTTTGCATTGAAATTATTTTGTTATTAAATGCATAAAACAAATGAACTGTGGGATTTTTGTAATAAGAAATATTGACCTATTTGGTAGTAGACTAGTGCTTCAGTTTAAAAAGTTTAAAACTTGACTTCATTTTGGAGAAAGTAAGTATGTAATGGTTATTGATAGCTTATTGTTGATAAATAAAATGTCCTAGGTGAAACAGATATGTTTTTCCAGCTTAAAAATTATCTGTCCATTCATTATCTGATTGGAAAATCGGAGTGTGAAATGTAAGTCTGTTTTATGATCTTTATAAAACTCGAAAGAATTTAAGACAGAAAATAAGCATCTTCACTTAGAAAACCACACAATCTTTTTTAGTCTATCAAGAACAAGAACAAAAGGTCAAACTAAAGTGAACTAATCATAAAAAATGATCTGCATATTTTTAAAGAAGTTTTATTTGAACATTTACCAGTTGTTTTCTGTGTTAAGGTCTAAGAAAAGCTCTTTTTCCCTATTAAGATTGTTAAAACGGACAGAGATCTGAAGATTCGACCTCTGTAGTGATGTTATGTAGTACATTTCAAGAGCTGTAAGTGTAGTTGCAGGCGAGTAACGTCTTTATGAAAAATGTGAGAGATTTGTAAATGGAAGTGAAAAGCTGTTTCTTTCAAGCTGAACGATCAAACACATTTTTGGAGGAAAAGGGTGGTTGAACAGGTGTCCAGTATTATGAAGTTGTGATGTAAAGAATGCAACCGAATCTGGCAAAAATCCATGCATTAAATTCTTTGTTCTTAAGAAGCAAAACTCTCTGCTGCAGAAAGTAAACTCAAATTTGTGTTTTATGAAGATACTGAAAAATATGAAAATTTATATAGAGATGTAATTGTCTCATATCACACAATGATTTTCGTGCCTTTTGCTAACATTTGTAAGACTCATTTTTTTCTTAAACTATCACTGCATTTTTAATATTATTTGTTTTGGGAATATCACAAGATAGTGACTAATTTCCTTAATCCTGCCTCCTTTCATTAATGACTTTTTAAAACTTTTTATTAAGAAAAGAAGATGTTCAGCTATATTTGCATTTTCATAAGAAGTGATTAGTATAATTCATATTAATGTATGATCAACATTTCCTTATGAATTAGGAAACAGGTATTCTTATTTTAGAATAAATATTCTGAATGTATACTAAGTTGTTGTATTAGGAAGAAAACTCAGTATGTCTTCCAAATCAGTAATATATATCCATGATCTCATTTGGCCTTGTAACCTTCCTAAACTTAATTTTGTTACTTGTTTAGACAATTTCTGGTTTTGATCTTGAAGGAAAAAGAAAAAAAGAAACTCTAGTAATTTTAAAACCAATGACCTAGAGTTCTGCTCCAAACTGAGAAGCCAATCAGAAATTTGAGAACGATTCCCCAAAAGAGAAGAAAAGTTAATTTCTGTGAGGTTGGAATACATGCTTGGACAATTTAGCCAGGAATGTTGAGGACTGAGTATGGATGAGGCCAACCTCCTGACCACAGGTGTGACAGAACACAGCTGATCAAACAGAACAGGAATTTGACATCACCCTCTGTTTAACTTCAGCTGCCCAACAGGCCATGCCCATTCAGGAAGCCAACAAGAACTTTGAAAAGAAGGCTTGTGGAGGGGTTTAGTTTCATACCAGGAATACTGCTGTAAACACAAGCTCCGATTTAGCCATGTTTTGGGCCATCAAATGTATTACTGTCCAACATGGTGCCAAAGAATCAACTTTTTTTTTCCCTAAATCCAAAACATCTTTAAAATGTAATCCGTGTTTGTGTTCTGCCTGCCTGTTTGAGGTCAGCTGTCATTTTCAGTCACCATACAGTTAAACGTATCCACCCCATCTGGCCCCCAGATCCTAATATCCTAAAAGATTAGAGTAACAAACTATAATACAAGGTTTTTTTGTATACTAGATTTTCAAGTGGGGACATGCAGGGTCTAAACAAAAGTCAGGACCTTAAAAAGCCTGTCTTCAGAGCACAGCTGGAAGAATCACTGGCCATAGCTAAAATCTATCACTTTCCCTCCCTCCTCCCCATCTCCCCACTACTGCCCTCCCAATTCCCTACTCCACAAAGAGCTGCAATGGAGGCTGCTAGTCTACCAAGGGATTAAATTGACAGAAGGGTAACACAGTGTGCAAAATGGTAACTTACAATGAAAAGCATCACCTATTCTAAACAGGAATGTACGAAATTATGTACCAGCCACTAGCTACTCATGAAACCACTTAACCACTTCATTTTGAAAACACAGTTGGTTATTACTTATTAAATTAATAACTTCATCTTTTAAAGTAATCATATCATTGTATTCACCTCAGCCAAGAATGCCTGGCATCAAACAATGCTCTCTATTGTGATCAGAAACTGTGCCATCTGAAAATTCATTGTCTCAGACGCTGATTCGGACCCCAAATGGCCTCTTCTTCCAGTTCACTTACACTGTGACCCCATCTGGCTCCCTGCCCGTTGATCTCACTGTTTTTTCTATCCGCCAGCCTTTTGTTATCTTCAATTCCCTTATTGTACACATTAGTTCCATGCTTTATCATTATACTTACTCCATTTTTTTGGATATGCATTTTTTGTTTGTATAAATGTAAGGGGTTCAAGTGCAGTTTTGTTCCATGGATGTATTGCACAGCACACACTGCATTTTAAATACCTTCAAGTCCATCTACTATCTTTCTTTCCATGGAATCTGCCTAATGAATTCTCAACCCTGGAAGGAGCATTCATCCATCTTGTTCATGACTGTAGTCAGGCAGGTGAATGCTGCAGGAGATAATCATGTAATTGGGCCAGTTACCATCATTATCAACGTGTGATCACCAATTTCAAATTGGCCAACGTGACTGAGACCACGGGACTGCTTAACCATGAGAGTGTGAGAATGCATAATTGCAAAGCTGCAGTCATCTTTGAGTACTCAGGGCTAGGAGACTTGAAGAATGTGGGAGTGTCACTGTGTGAGACTGTGAGATCAGAATGTGGGACAGTGGAACTGAGAGACAGCACACCAAAATGTGGGACTGCAGAGATTTTGAGGTTGTGGAGCTTGAACACCACCAGTAAAGAACCCATGAGATCATAAGACTAAGAGACAGTGGGACTGGAAGATACTTCTCTATTTTCAAGCCTGGCCCCCAGCTTTCTTACTGAGCAAAATTCCTGTGTGAGAGAATCACTCATGATGATTATCTGTGCTTGGGAATTATTCTGATTCAAATTTGATATGCTGTGTTCATCCAAGTGTGGCTGTTTTCTCTTCTCTCAGGCAGATTGTCCTTCTCCAGCATGCTTGCTTCTCTACCCAACAAGCCCCAGCTTTAGCAATTGCCCCAAGTGTGAAATATTCCTTATTCCTTGCTCAGTTTCTGGTCGCAAGTTTGGGTCCAATTTGATCTCTCTAGGCACACAGCTTCATATGAGAGATAGCCACAGGCAACCTTTAGTAGTAATGTTTTTCTGTCTCATGAGTGTGGAAGCCCCTTTGTATACCTGTTTCCAGGAAGTGAACTAGATTTGGCTCCCCTGCTTGAAACACTTCTGTTTTATTGTCCTGTAAAATCTAAACTAAATGCTGCTTTGTCTGTTTCTGGACCTAAACTCAACATGCTTAGAACTTCAGCTGCACTGTGTTTTGGATCTTTCCCCAACTCATTATTCTTAGTATTTTTATTTGTGGTTTGGAGACAGGATTTTGTTCTGTTGCCCAGGTTGGAGTGCAACGGTATGATTATAGCTTACTGCAGCCTCAAACTCCTGGGCTCAAGTGATCCTCCCACCTCAGCCTCCCAAGTAAATGGGACTACAGGTGCCCACCATGCCCAGTTAATTTTTAATTTTTTTTAGAAGCAGAAGTCTTGCTATGTTGCCCAGGCTGGTCTCAATTATAGTAATTCATTTGTAAAAGATACAGGGATTTCAGCTGACTTTAAAGCTTAATGTGAACAAATAGAGTAACATGACCACTGAAATAGCTCATGGAGTTTGCCACACCAGCAGAAGTACCATGTCTAGATCACAGAAGATAAGAATTCCACTACACTCTGCTCTAGTCTGACCACATCTGGAATTCCATATTCAACTCTGGGTTTATTTTTGGAGGAACGTTGATATATGAGAGAGTAGGCCTATGCAAACTATTTAATATGAAAATTAAAGATACACAGCAGAAAGGATGAGGGAGACCAGACAGCTGGCTTCCAATATTAGGAAAGCATTCATAAAGATGAAGATTAGTTACAGTTAATATCAGGTTATAGTTTACATTTGTTGTAAGTTAGTAGACTCTTATCTACCAAGTTGGGCAGCTAACCACATAGCTACAGAAAAATATTATGTAACAGATCCAACAAGTAAAATTTTGGAAAACAATCTCTTCATAAATTGAAGACTCCTTGTTTTTGGAGTATAATACACCATGTAGTTAGATTTTTTTCTTGTAATTATGGTTTCAACTGTTGTTCTTAGCCTGATCCATGTACGACTCACTGTTTAGAAGCATCTGTCTGAATCTGAACAGGAAATTACTCTTCTTAATCTATGGGTTACTGAGTATAAGCAGGAAAAACATTTAAATATATATATTTTAAACTCTTTAATATATACATAAATTCCTACATAAAAGACATATGTATAGATATTCACACATTGCTTTATAAATAATTGATATTTTGTGATAATATATGACTTACATTTGTTTAGCACCTTATACTTTTTACAAAGTTCTTCAAAATACATCATTGGTTAAGAATGTCATGTAATTAACTCTGTAAGCCTCTGGTTACACAATGGTACCTCACAGTTTAGATCTCATTAATGGAATATTGCATCTAAAGCAGAATCAACACAGGGCATGGTAAAATGGAAAAATCACAGTTATCTGTGAAATCTAAGAAAATTATCTCGAATCGGGCTAGGGAAGCAGAAACGAATCAGAACCATTCCATTTATTTTTGTTGTTGTTGTTTTTCTTGTGATTCAGTTGGATAAAGCTACCCTCAACATGTAATGCATTTTTTGCTATGTATCTAGACTGTAATGGCTGTATCATTTCTTTTATCCAAGCTAATTTTCATTTCCTTTGGTTCACAAGGGCAAGGATCATAATTGATATTCTAATTTTGATTTTTGAAGTACTACATTTGGTAGGGTAAGGTAAGTCTAAATCAGCAATAACTTTTTTAAAAGTTGTTGAACTTGTTAACTACTGGGAATAGAACAAGGATCTTATTGTGATAGAGAAACACAAACAAACTCTGTGTGCTTGAGGATATATAGGCTGTCCTGAGAATTTTTAAAGGATTTAGTTTATTAAACATACTTTTGAGGACAAGATTTGCCTGTCAGTTTTCGCTTTTCTGACATGCTATTCTAATATGAGTGTAGGATTAAAAATTGTTTTATATGTGATGTGCTATTTTAAAATCTTTTAAAAATACTATATTATGCATCCTGTGCTCTATATGGCCCAGAGCGGTGTTTTTATAGCTCTTCTGGTTAAAAATTTTTGTCTTGAGTCATGTTATGCTTGCCTTGTATGTGCTTTAAAGTTGCATTATGTATATCTCACCTCATCAGAAAACTGCCAGTGCTTTTCACTGGAGGCAAGAGAAGGAATTTCATACCCATTAATTTAATTGCTCTACGTCAAAACACCCAGTTTTCTGTTTTATTCATTAATGTCTTAATATTTTCCATTAGTTGAATTTTAATTAAATGTATTTTGCTGTTTTCTATTTTTCATTTATTTGTGTTTTCTACTTGATTTTGTTTACTTTGAACTTGACATCTTTTCCTACTTATTTAACCATCCAACCTTTACTTTAGTAGCATTATGAAGGCGTTTCATATTCTCTTTCTCAGTCACTGTTTTTGTTTGTCTTAGGGAATGATATTGGTAAAATAACTTCATCTTTTAAAAAAATTATTACTCTCCTAAGTAGTGAAGGTTCTTTTGATTCTCTATGAACTAGGTTTAATCTAATAAATAGTTGTGGGTGCTTCCAAGTCTTAAGTGCACAGTGTAGAGTGAAAAAAAATGTTAAACAAGATTTCCGAAAATCTAAGGTCAGTTTTTTGATTTGTCACTAACTATTCGTGAATCTCAAGCCTTTGTGTCTATAGAACAAAAATATCTTGCCTCTTTAAGATAACGTTATGAAGATCATATGAGATAATGCATGTGGAAGTCCTTTATAAACTGCAAAAAATTAGCCTGTTGTTGTTTTTACTATCATTATTACTAAGGGTTTTGCCATTACAGATGAACGTTTGAATTGTGCATAACCAATATTGTACCAGTGGTGAAACTGGCAAAGACTAGGTTTCTAAGACATGTGAGAAGGTGGAAAATGTGGTGAATTTGCCCAGTCGTTCAGCATTAGTGAAAGACGGTTTTGGCAGAATAACTACTTTTTCCATCCTCAAATATACTGCCTCCCTTTCCATAGAAACTATGCAAGGCAAGACGTCATATGTTTAAAATCTTTAAATCTAAAAAGGAAAGAAAAGAAAAGAAAAGAAAGACATCTCACCTTCAAAACAAATAAACTTTGGAGGGACCTGCAGGCTTTTGAGCCTAACGTTTTCCCATCCCACAGATTAGGAACCTTTAGGAACCTTACAGGATGCTGGTGAGATGTCCCCATGATCTCATTGGGACTTTGGCTCCTGGTATCTCATACCATGCACCTTAGGAAGTTCTTGGATCGGAGGCAGATGTGATCACTTTTGTCATTTTTCCCAGTGCAGCCCCAGTGCTGTGGCTGACCGTCCCTACTGATGAAGCAAATGGAGAATCAGGAAGTCTTCAAACACTGTGAGGTCAACTCCAGAAGAACAAAACTGATTTGGAATTTGGCTTGTTGAATTGATCTCATCAATTTATATTCCATCAGACATAGCTAATATTCTGTTCCTTTTAAGTGTTTATAACTGGCTAAGTACCTTAAAGTTAAAACCCCCTTGTTTATTTTTCACAATTCAACAAATATTTATTGAATGTTCACTGGGTGATAAACAGGAAACTCTATCCCCAAGGAGAATCAAAGAACAAGAAGACTGGGTATCTTTGTCCTAGAAGACCTCATGAATTAATGGGGGAAGTATCTGTAAGAAAATTATTATAATATAAACAACAAAAGGCTACAGATGCCTTTAGGTGTGAATGACCACATCAGATTTTAGGATAAGTCAATCCTGCAGCTCAGCAATGTCATCAGGAACACTTTGTACAGAGGAGATAAGTTGTAATATGGTAAGTGTACTGGAAAGTACGCTTGCACAAACCAAAGTGTAGCTGACCCCGGCTATTTTCCTTTCTATTTTGCCATTCCTTAGTGTGACCTGTGATGATTCCTGCCTCTAAGTAGGAGAACTCCCTGAGGATTCCTCAGAGACATCATCTCAGACCTCATTGGCCATAATTGGGCCCTAAGCCAATAATTGGCTGCTATTAAAAGTTGAGTTCGAGTTTGCAGTATTAAGTAGGAGTTTGTGGGAGTTTGAAAAGCCTTCCCAGTAAAGAAAATAGCAGATTCAAAGATGCACAGGAACACGGCACTTTAGGATACAGTATCCCAGGAGGCTGAAGTGTAGATTATGCCAAAGAGAAGACTAAGAAGAGAGTGAGGTTGGGCCAGATTGGAAGAATACCTGAATGTCATGCTAGTGGTTGTTCTGAAGGAAAATGAAGCCAATATAGGATTTTAAGACATTGACAGCCTTTTTGCCAATTTTCTTCTAGTCTTTTTGGAGATCTGACATTTATTCTCAAGGGAAGGATCTGTGTTAACATCATTCCTGGAAACCTTCCGTGTTTACAAAAGTTTTATACTTTGAGCTATACTTTTTTTTTTTTTACTTTGAAAGTCATTTTGATTCAATATTAGAATGTTGATTTGCATTTTCTCTCCTTGAGTAGCTTAGAGGTGTCACTCTCTTTTTCTTATCATAAAACATCACTACTGGAAAGTCTAATGATAATGTCTTACTCTTTCCCTTAGAAGTGACTTGGTTGGCCAGGCATGGCCAAGTAGAGCTTGTTTTACTCTACTATCTGTACTGTTTTCATAGGGAGAGTAAGAGTCAAACACTTTGCCACTATAATCTGTCCAGAATCTCTCCTGTTTTTCTCAGAAAATAAATAAATAAATAAATAAGTTCTGTGATTTTGTTATTGACAAATGTATGAGACTATTGACACCTATAAGATCACTGAGATTGTTCAGATATTTTCTCCTCCAAATCTCATGTTGAAATTTCATCCCCAATGTTGGAGTGGGGCCTCATGGGGAAAGTTTGGGTCATGGGGGCTGATCCCATATGAATACCTTGGTGCCATCTTCGTAACAAGTGGGTTCTTGCTCTATTAGTTCCCCGCCGCCCCTGCCACCCTGAACTGATTGTTAAAAGTCTTTTTAAAAGTCTGGCACCTCCCTCCCCTCTCTTGCTTCTTTCCTTTCACCATGTGATACCTACTCCCTTTCATCTTCTACCATGAGAGGAAGCTTCCTGAGACCCTCACCAGAAGTAGATGCTGATACCATGTTTCTTGTACAGCCTGAAGAACTATGAGCCAAATAAACATCTCTTCTTTATAAATTACCCAGCCTCCAGTATTCCTTTACAGCAACACAAATGGACCAAGATGATCCTTGGAAAAGTTGAGCCTTGGGGCTAGGCTTTTGAAGTCCCCTGAAATTCTAAGAGCCACTGTTTTTGCTTTTGAATTTACACGTGCATGGACTCACTTGAGCCAAGTATATGGTTAAGATTTACAAATCACAATATTGTGAAGGGGCTCTGGGGTCAGACAGTCTGGAATCAAATCCTGCTTCTGCCACTCTGTCATTTTACCTTTTACATATTAATTTATTCATCTGCATTTTCCTCATCTATTACATGCAAATACTGCTGCTCCAACTGCTACCACTAACTGCCTCAAAGGGTAATTCAGATTAAATAATGTTAGATATTTCAAGGTTAATACATTCGTGTTTATAATATTTTGATTTGAGAGCATGCGAATGCATAAAAGTGTAGTTAGGTAACATTGCATAAGACAATTGAAAATATAATCATTTCTTTAGCATTACATAAAAATTTTTACAGAGAATGTCAATTAAATATTTTCCAAATAAGTTTATGAATACATCAGAATTTAGAAGTATCTTCTATCAGAAGTTGTATTTAGATTTAGTATTAAGAACCAGGTCACCAATATTCCTGCTGTCACTTCTCACAGCAATCAGGTAAGGCAATGTGTTATGAAGAGAAGGTGGCTTTGTCCTCACACTTGGGTAGAACCTGACTTGTGTCCTGCCTTCATTACTTATTAAGAGTTTAGTTTGATTTGTTGTACCCACAGTGAAAGCTTCCTTTTAAGTCTGTGAGTTTGCAATCAAATTTACTGAATGTTAATTGAGCATCTACTAACTGCTAGAAACTGGCACAGGTACCAGGCATACAACAATGAACAAGACAAAAAGAGTCCTCGCCCTCCTGGAACTTACAGTGCAGGGTCAAAGGCAAACAAAGAAACCACAACTACCTGGAGTGATAGGTGCTGTAATACAGAAGAACCAGGTATTACAGAAGATGTTGCTTAACTCAGACCTGAGGTTCAGGAAAGGTTTCCTGAAGAAAATTATACCTTAGTTGGTAGCTAACGATGTGTAGGAATTCCCAAGCTAAGAGGAAGATAGACAGAAAATGTTTGTGCAGAGTTGTGGAGACATGCACATTTGAGGACGTGAAACCTGAAGGACTAATTCATAAAGTAGTGTTCCCAATACTGGCTGGAGAGTTTTAAAAAATACAAACATTTTAAGGAACCCCACACCAAACTTAATGAATCACATTCTCAGGGAATGAGTCCCAGGATTCTCATTATTGGCTCATACAGGGAGCCACTGGCTCAGGGTGTGTTGGGGAGAGGTTGGAGAAGAGGTGTCAAGGGCAGGGAAGGTGAGGCTGGAGAGATAAACCAGGGGTGCACCTTGAAGGGTTTGCAAACAACGTTATGGAGTTTGAATTTTATCCTAAGGGCTGGGGGAGCTGTGGAAGAATTTGTTGAGTGTAGAGATGACATCATCAGATTTATGATTTCTAAAGATCACTCAGTTGAGTAAGACATACTGCCTACCTTCATGGGGGATACAATCTAATTTATAAGGTTCAACCCCTTTGAGCCTCAGTTTTAAAAATCTAAAATGGAAATAATACCTACTTTGCATGGTTCCTGTGAGGTTTAACTGAGATAACTTAACGTGAAGTACATAGTACCATGCCTGATACACTGTTGGGACTCAAAATATGTGAATTACTATTATTTGAGAAAGTGATAGAGCCAAATAATTGGTGGACATTACACACTGACCCCCATACAACTGCCGAGAAGGTGGAGATCTGTTTCCAGAATCTTCTAACAAATCCTTTTTCTTGGCCCACACCTGGGACACCAGAAAGAGCCCACTCTTATCTCACTCCCCACTCTCTAATTTGCATGGCTTTAGTTACAGTCTTCATCCTGATGACTTCCAAATCTCCACTTCCAGACTGTTTTTTTTTTTTCATAAGCTCCAAACCCATACATTCATCTGCATCCTAGATAATTCCACTTAAATGTCTGTGGATATTTCATTCAAGTTAGGTCTTCTAATACCATATACCACCCCAAGAAAACCAAACCAAGCCAAACAAAACCAGCTTTTCCAACATTAGCCCTACTAAGTTAGGCCAGAGATATGGGAATCATCTAGAATCACTCATTCCTATCTTCTCCAATCAAGCTTCCCAAATCCACACTCTTCTTTCCAGGCATACACCACCACTACCACCACCCTTATACAAACAAACCATCACCACTTCTTCCCATGAGGACTAGTGAAATAGCTTCTGTGTTTCCTGTACCATTCTTTGCGCCCACCCCAACCCTGCACCCTGTAATTCTGAGAAATCGCCTAAGATACAAAATTGATAAAAATTCTTCCCCCACCACACTTCAGCCTCTTAAGGGGCTTTCTAATGCCCTTAAAAGTGAACTCCAAACTCTTTACCAAGATGCTTCCGGAAGGATCTTAAAGGTAAGACCCTTCAAGCTCTCACCTCTTAAGTATCCCTTTCTCCCATGCTGCCTTTCTTATTTGATGCTCCAGTCATTCTGAACTAGAAAAAAAAAGTCACCTTCTCTCTCACTCCCAGATCTATGCAACATGATGATCTGTCCAACCAGAATCCGTTTCACACTGGATAACTCTTTGTCCCTTAGACCGTGGAGAATCAACCCTTGAAGCTTTATATTAGTTGAGGTTCCCTCTTCATCTCCTCCCCTCTCTAGTGCTATTTGTTATACTTGTAACTTCTTAATGCCCTATCTTCCCCACCAGTTGCAAGCAACATGGTGGCAAAAGAATATATAGAGTTGATCCACATTATTCACAGATTCTCCTTGGGAATTTGCCTACTTGTTCAAGTTTACTTGTAACCCCCTAATCAATACAGTCATTCTTGAACATTCATAGAGAAGTGAAAAATTTGAGTCTTTCAATGCACACGTTCTCAGCTGAGGTTGATGAAGGCGATTCTCTGCCTTCTTGCTTCAGTTCTCACACTGTAAGCAAGTGTCCATTTTATGATCCATTTAGTGCCATAATTTTTGCATTTTCGTGCTTTTTGTTGGTTATTTCATTGTTCTCAATGGCCCCCAGGTGTGATGCTGAAGTGCTACCTGTGGTTTGTAAGTGCAAGAAGGCCGTGGAGTGCATGAAAGAGAAAATAATCTGTGTTAAATAAGCTCCTTTGCATGAGTTATATGCTCTTGGTCATGAGTTCAATGTGAATGAATGAACCATATATATGAAATAAGGTGTCTTCAAACAGAAATACACATAAAACAAGGTTATATATCCATCAGCTGATGAAAATTTGTAGCCAGAGGCTTGCAGGAACCTAATCCTATTTTTCTTCTAAGAGAAATAGTTTAGTATTGGCTAATTCAGTGTTTTCAGTTACTTTATAGAACAAAACTACTGTGAATAGTAAGAATCAACTGTACTTTAATAACTTTACTATCCTCAGTAGCTAACACAGTGACTCTCATGTAATCGTTATTCAATAAATATTTGTTGAAACTGGATTTTTATATGTTGTATATTTATATAGACATATATATATGTTCACACACATGCTTTATACATATATCTGTAGAAATAATATGTAATATAGAAATAAATTAAGCCAAAGTTGTCTTTCATGCCAAAGATGTACCTCACAGCTCTACTGTTACATTCTGCCTCTTAGAAAATGCCTAAATGTGGGCTTAGTTTTGATAGCATCTTTATTTTTGTTTTTTTCTAGGATGCTGGGGAAATGGTTCGTTCCTTTGTTGGCGGTTTGGAACTTATTGTCAATTTACTGAAATCAGATAACAAAGAAGTTTTGGCAAGTGTATGTGCTGCCATTACCAACATAGCAAAAGATCAAGAAAATTTAGCTGTCATTACAGATCATGGAGTTGTTCCTTTATTGTCCAAGCTGGCAAATACAGTAAGTAACATATCTTTTTGTTTTAAATGCCTACTGTCATAAGATATCATGGTGTCATGATGAAAACAATGCGTTTTTAGTCTAGAAACCTGGATTCAAGTTTAATATCCATTGCTTATGAGGTATGAGATTTGGTCAACTCATTTAGTTTCTCTGGGACTAATATATGTGAAAGTGTATTTTAAACTATAAAATGTTAATATTGCAAGATCTTTATAAAATAGAAGCTGTTCTTTATTTGCCACTGGCAAGTGAAGTGGCAAATACAGACGCTATTATGTAAGTGTTAACTATCATCTTCACCACCACCATCGTGGTTATGATTCTTGCTGGTTTTTCATGCCAACGTTAGAAGTCAAATGTGCCTCCCCCAGCTTAGCAAGCTTCGATCGATGGCATTCTTGAGCTAGAAGACTTTGGCAATCATTGCGTTGTTTATCCAGAGTGGTGCCAGACAGAATAAGCAGTCTTGAGAGACAATGACTTCACCATGACCAGAGGTATTTGAGCATAGCTTGGACTACCACTTGGCAGAAAAGTAGTAGAGCAGAAATTCAAACACTGGAAGGATGCTTGGTCTAGCAGACTTCGAGTTGCTAAGAGTATCTGTCAGATTCAGTTAAGGACACCAAGTTGTTGAATGAATCTAAGGAACAGTACTCTTAATAAACACAAAACCATCTGATGCTGTTATAGTATGCCTATGCAAGACAACTACGTATATGAAGAAGGATATAGTCTGCATCAAAAAATACATAAAGGAAAATGGAAGACCCAAAATGTGTCATTGGATTTGCTGCTCTCTCTTCTTCTTAGGAGTCAAGGGAACCAAGTGTATTAAAGATACAGAGGTATTCCTAGGGTGGAGAAATCGAGTCAATCTACTTATCCCAGTTAAGTGCAGTATCCCTTTAAGAATATCCAATATTCTTTAAATATTTGCATTCCAAAACAACTTGCTGATCTGTAATTTTGTGTTGTCTAGTAGACTTACTCGAAAGAAAAGCCAGTCTTGAGCAAATGACTGATGTCAGATGCTGGTCACCTTTCAGTGCACTAACTACATTCAGTTCATAACAAGAAAACTAAAGACTGAATGTTTGTCCGTTGGTAACCCACCAAAAATCTGGTTCCTTCAGCCGGGTGCAGTGGCTCGCGCCTGTAATCCCAGCACTTTGGGAGACCAAGGCGAGCAGATCACTTGAGGCCAAAAGTTCGAGACCAGCCTGGCCAACATGGTGAAACCTCATCTCTACTAAAAATGCAAAAATTAGCCATGTGGGGTGGCGGGTGCCTGTAATCTCGGCTACTTGGGAGGCTGAGGCATGAGAATCATTTGAACCCAAGAGGCAGAGGTTGCAGTGAGCTGAGATCGTGCCACTGCACTCTAGCCTGGGCAACAGAATGAGATTCCGTCTAAAAAAGACTAGTTCCTTCAAGACATCACCTCAGTAACCAGCCAGCTGGCCCTTCTCTCTAGACTCTTTGGTGTCATAATGGTTAATAAACATAAAGTGCTTATAGACATGATCTCACAGGGTCATTGTGATGCACAGATCCCAATTCATTTTTCTTTGCACAGAATAACAATAAACTGAGGCATCATCTAGCAGAAGCTATTTCACGTTGCTGTATGTGGGGCAGGAACAGAGTGGCCTTCGGTGAGCACAAAGCAGTGGCTCCATTAGTGCGTTACCTGAAATCGAATGACACCAACGTGCATCGGGCGACAGCTCAGGCCTTGTACCAACTCTCAGAAGATGCTGATAACTGCATCACCATGCATGAGAATGGTGCAGTAAAGGTACAGTTGAATGACTTTGTGGTTTAGTCCAAGTTTGGTTGATGTAGCCTGGAAAGAAACTTAGGCATCACTAAGACTTCTCTAAAGGAGGTATTCAGACACACAGAAGTGCCAGCCTGCTGTGTCACAGCTGCATTCAAGCCATGTGTTATTGTGAACTTTTTTAGCAAGGTCTTACTGTGTTCCCCGGGGATGGAGTGTAATGATGCAATCGTAGTTCACTGCAGCCTTGAACTCCTGGGCTCAAGTGATCTTCTGCCTCACTCTCCCAAGTAGCCAGGACTACAGGTGCATGCCACCATACCTGGATAATTCTTTTAATTTTGTATGGAGAATCTCGCCGTGCTGCCCTGGCTGGTCTTGAACTCCTTGCCTCAAGTGATCCTCCCACTTCAGCCTCCCGAAGTGTTGGGATTATAGGAGTGAGCTGCCATGCCCATATGTTACAATGATTTATGCTGCAGAAAAGTTGTATGGAGACAGAATTTTTCTAAATTAAAGCATAGAAATGTACTTAGTAAAACAATAATTCCATAATTTGGTTTTGATGAAAGAAAATGTACAGCACATGAACAAGCAGTAGTATTCATAATTCTATTGGCTATAGTGTTTACTTAACACATACATAATAAAGGATAGAGACAACCACAGGTACCAACTAAACACCAAAGGAACTGACTGAAACAGTAACTAGATGGAGCTTGACAGGCTAAACCATAACAACAACGGATAGATTCCAAGACATGTTTGTTTGTTTAAATCTGTGCATCAGGAGACCACTAGGAAAGTTTCTGTAAAGAGATTCTAACTTATCTACACATTGCAAACTGCCTAGAATATTTTGCTGGCAATATAAAAATACTTGCAGTACATGAACAACTTACAAGTATTAGGAAAAATTGATTAAAAATATTAGTTCTTTTCTATAGCCTGTTTCCTTGTACAACATAATTTTGCTGTTTATTACCTTCATTTGGAGCCTATGACAACCAGATGTGTTTACATCTTAAAATATATCCCCAAAATAGACTTGTTGTTTTAGCTAAGAGTTAAAAACCCCAGTTAGTCATATCTAGTCAAATCTAGGTATACCAGATATGAAACATCTTAGGAGGAATAGTACTCTTAAAATACCAATTGGTAATTTTTGAGGCAATTATTTTTATTTTTTTATTTTTTATTTTTATTTTTTATTTTTGAAAGAAAGAAAAAGAGAGGAAAGAAAGTGAGAATGAAAGAAAGAAAAAAAAGAATGTAAGAGAGAAAGAAAGAGGGAGAGAAAGAGGGAGAGAGAACGAGATTCTTGTTCTATTGCCCAGGCTAGAAAACAGACTTTAAAGCAACAAAGACCATAAGAAACAAAGAGAGACATTACATGGTGGTGAAAGGATCAATGCAACAAGAAGAGCTAACGATCCTAAATATATACACACCCAATACAGGAACACCCAGATATATAAGGCAGGTTCTTAATGACTTACAAAGAGGCAATTATTTTTAATCATTTCTTGAAATCTATTCCAGTGGAAGAATATGATGTTAATTTTTCTGAAATTAAACTCAATTTATGTTTGAATGTGTCAACCTTTCCATTGTAAATCTGTTTTTATGGCATGTAAATTAGGCCAGATTAGTTTCTTCAAGCAAAAATCTGGAGAAAATAAAAGAATCACTTAAACTAAGTAACAATTTTAAAAGTAAATTATAAAAAATATATTGGAATATTAACTTCAAGTTGTTCGGGAATGACAAAAATGCCATTATCTCAAGATGACTGTGTTCCCATTTCAAAAAGGAAGGTATTTCTAATTTAAAATTATACATATTTTTATTGAACAGGGACTTGCACAACCTAAGTATGCAGCCTTAAAAAAAAAAAGAAAGAAACTGTAAAATTTAAGCAGCCAGGAAAAAGGTCTGACATATAGCATATGCATAATACAATTGCCAGTTAGTTTAAGCTCAAAAAGTTTTAAAATGTATTAAGGTGTACCTGTAATGGTTCAGTTGACATAAATGTCTGGTATATAAGCAACTTGCAATGATTTCTTCTGATGCAAACCAATAGATAATCCAAAATCATTTATGAATATTATTCTACCTTGTGAAGTGATGAAACTGTTTGCCCACCCACGCAGTTAGAAAAGTTTCTGTAAAGAGAAACTTTAGAATTAGAAAAAGAAAGGCAATAAGAAAGATTAGGGTGAAGGACAGAAAAGAAAAAAGCAAAGAAGGAAAATTGTGTCTGTCATGTTCTAGAGCCTTTCTCAGGTTATTTTTGGGTTTCTTGGGGGCTTTTCTATTTAGTCTGTTTGCATTTTAAACCACTTGTTATTTCTATTGGAGAATAACTGTAAGGAACAGGGTACATTTTTTGGTAAATTACTCTGCCATAACATAGAGGCAGGCCTTGCCGTGGTGTGTTATCAGCAAAAATATGCAGCGTGGAAATTGCTTCTCTCAATCTTTTTTTCCTACTCTTTTCTGAGCCCCAGAACTCATGAGGTCATGAGGGAAGCATAAGAATCTCTGTTTCCTTTCTCTGGTTTTCTTTAAGGAGGAAAAAAAAAATGTAAGTGTGGCGTATTGGGTGTTGGTAGAATCATAATTTGATAGTTGCTTGGACATGGGAAAAAAGGAAAGCCTAGTAAAAAATTATTCCAGATTTCAGCCTAGGTGAAGACGAATATTTCATGAGCCAGATAATGCAAAAAAAATTGTTGGCACATCGGGGTGCTTCAATTACCTGCAGAGAGTGTGTCACAACTAAATGTGTGACTGCTAACATTTCTGACTTTGAATGCATGTAAACTTTATACAGTATTTTGGCAAAACCCCGGCTGTCTTTGTTCCTTACTGCTGCTGCCTGCTTCGAGTCTAATGCTTGTTGTGTTATTTTCCAGTCGTATAAACATTCCTGCTGCAGCTGCCAGTGAGTGAATGTTGACAGGCTCTTTGACAACGACCAGAGTCACCCTGTCACCTATTCATAAGTGATTAACCCTAGGGTTAGCTGCTTTGTTAGACAATTTCCTCAACAGCAATGGCCAATGTACTGTGGTGTATCTGTCTCCCGAAGGCTGAGGTTTATTCTGTCCTGACAGTGAAGGAGCAGGATCTGGAATATAATAAGTTCAGCTTCTAATGTGTTCGGTTTGAATAGTCAGTTTGAATTTTAAGTGTAGAGCAGCACTGCCCAGCAGAAATGTCACATGAGCCACGTATGTAATACTAAATTTTCCAGCAGTCACATTTTAAGAAAAGATAAAAGAAAACAAGTGAAATTAATGTTAGTAATATATTTAACCCAATACACTTGACCCTTGAACAATGCAGGGGTTAGGGGTAATGACCCACTACACTGTCAAAATCCACATATAACTTTTGACTGCCCCAGAACTTAACTATTAATAGCCTACATCAATAGTTGATTAATATGTATTTCATATGTTTATGTATTAGTGCAGTAAAATTAGAGGAAGAAAAATGTTAAGAGAAAATAAGGAAAATATATGTACTGTTTATTAAGTGGAAGCGGATCATCATAAAGGTCATCCTTGTCATCTTCATGTTGAGTAGGCTTAGGAGGAGGAAGATGGGTTGGTCTTGCTGTCTCAGGAGTGGCAGAGGCAGAAGAAAATCCACATATACGTGGACCCTTGCAGTTTAAACTTCTGTTGTTCAAGGGTAAACTGTATATATCCAAAATATTGTTATTTCAACATATAATCAATATAAAATTTACTTAAAAGATACTTTATATTATTATTATTGTTTATTTATTTTTGAGACTGAGTTTTGGTCTTGTTGCCCAGGCCAGAGTGCAATGGTGCAATCTTGGTTCACTGCAATCTCTGCCTCCTGGGTTTAAGCGATTCTCCTGCCTCAGCCTCCTGAGTAGCTGGGATTACAGGCACCCACCGTGACAACCGGCTAATTCTTGTATTTTCAATAGAGACGGGATTTCACCATGTTAGCCAGGCTGGTCTCGAACTCCTGACCTCAGGTGATCCACCCGCTTCCGCCTTTGTACCCAACTCTTCAAAATCTGTTGTGTGTTTTCCAGTATATCTCAGTTTGTACCAGGCACATTTTAAGTGCTCCCTAGTGGCTAGTGGTTTCCCTGCAGGACCGTATAATTCCAGAGGGGAGGGTGGAGAGATTTGGAAATTATCAGCAGGAGGTATTAAGCCATTAATGAGGGTGGATGACATATTTTTGGCAGAGAGTTTATAGAGGCCCAGGAAATATCTACATTTTCACTTTCGGGTCATGTAAACTAGGAAGAAGAGGTGTCAGACTAGACTGGAGAAGTTAAGAGGTTAACCAGGAGTTCTAGAAGCCAAAAGAAGATCAACTTTCAAAAGGGTTTGTGTTTAAATACTGCTAAGAGGTCAACAAGGGTTTCCTGATCCAATTATGTTGAAAAATCAGCTTGTGTTTTAGAAGAGGTAAGAATCTCTTCTAAATGTGTTAATCAATCCCCTACAATACAGTGTGATAGGAATATTTAATTCTCTTCTCTTTATGATTTTGCACAGACCTCCTTTTCAAATGTATCAGCCCAGAGATTTGTGCCATTGCAAAATCTTGTGAATATAAATGCAGATTTGTTGCAAACTATGTTGAAAATATGAGAAGCCTAAGAGATACCTAAGTTATTTGTTAGTTATAACAAAACTGTAGCATAGGAGAGTAATGAAGACAAATAAATTGCAGGAAAAAAATCATCAAGACAAGCCCTTTCCTAGGCAAGAAAAAGTGATTCAGTAGAAAACTGATGAGCACCTATAAAAGGCATCAGGCTTCTTTCTTTCCCCATGGTGACATTGGATTTGTTTTTGTAAATGTCTATACCAGGCAAGTGAAAGCTACATTATGGCTTATAACTTTCTGAAAGGCAGGAAATTGAAGAGATTGCAGACAAATGAAACCAGAAGTATGTCCAGCATTGGCAGAGTGAGCGGAGAGCAGTTCAATTGGAACTGCTGAATTGGTACAGCCAACAGGCTAGCTGCCTCCTAGGCTCAGTACATGTACTGGCATTCCAGAGAGCCAGAAAGATGAACCCAGAGGCAAACACACCCATCATTTTTGAAGCCTAGCACAGGAAAAAAAAAATACTGCTAATGTTTGTGAGTCAAGTAAATGGATTTTAGAGACTAAGGTCACGTAGGAACACCCATTAAGTGCCTATACACTTAATGTTTTATCTAAATACATTTTCTGTTAATTAAAACTCTTAGTATCACTGTAGTTTTGAGTACTTTTCTCCCATTCCAGACATTCCTTGGAGTGCTGAGAAAAGTTTACTAGGTGATATGCTATTAAATAACTTAATAGAACTAATTGGTATTGATTAATATTTGCTACATATAGAGTAATAAACAGACTTGTTTTTGATTGGCTTTTTTCTTTTTATTTGTATTTCTCCTGTAAAGTGAGAAAGAAGTTCATGATTACTTAAGGGGTCCAGTAAGTTAGAGTTTAATCCATCATGTTTAACTGTAATATTATATGTACATCAAATGGGTTTTTCTTATTTCAGTTTTTTTTAATTTTTAGAAATCTTGACAGCTTTAAGGGATAATTGACATACACATGCACATATTGAAGTTGTACAGTTTGATAAGTTTTGACATATGCATACACCCACACATACACATGAAACTATTACCAAACCAAAATGATGATACCCCAAAGTTTCCTGGTACCCTTTCATAATTCCTCTCTCCTACCCCACTTGGTCGAGGCCAATCACTGGTCTGCTTTCTGTCAATATAGATAAGTTTGCATTTTCTAGAACTTAAGAAAAATGGGTTCCTACCATGAGTACTCGGTTTTATGTTTGACTTCCTTCACTCAGCTTACTTATTTTCATATTCATTCATGTTCTTATGTGGATTAATCAACTCTTTTATTGCTGAGTGGTAGTCTGTTGTATGGATATATCATAATTTGGTTATCCTTTCTGTTTTTGTTTTGTTTAGTTTTGTTTTGCGACAGAGTCTCTCTCTGTGGCCCAGGCTGGAGTACAGTGGCACGATCTAGGCTCACTGCAACCTCCACCTCCTCGGCTCAAGCAATTCTCGTTCCTCAGCTTCCCGAGTAGCGGGGGTTATAGACGTGCACCACCATACCAGGCTAATTTTTGTATTTTTAGTAGAGATGGGGTTTTGCCATGTTGGTCAGGCTGGTCTTGAACTCTTGACCTCAAGTGATCTGCCCACCTCGTCCTCCCAAAGGAGGACAGGTGTAAGCTACTGTGTCGAACCTCCTTTCATTTGTTAATGAAAATTTGAGTTATTTCCAACTTGGGTTGTTACAGATAAAGCTGCTATGAACATTAATGTACAAGTCACTGGGTGGACATTTGCTTCCTCTTCTCTTAAGTAAATACCTAGGAGTGAATGGCTGGATCATACGGTATGTGTACCTTTAACTTTTTTAAAAATTGCCAAACTGTTTTCCAAAGTGTGCTATTTTTGCATTCCACCAGCTGTATAGGACACCATCCTTGCCAACACTTGGTATGGTCAGTGTTTTTGATTTTAGACAATCTAATAGGTATCTCATGGTGTCTTATAATTTCTATTTCAATTTTCTTAATGAATAATGATGTGGACATCTTCTTATGTGCTTGTATATCAGCTGTATGACTCCTTGGGCAAAGGGTTCACCTGTTTTGACCACTTTTAATTGGTTTGTTTGCTTTTTTAATTGAGTTCTGAGAGTTCTGTATACATTCTGGTTGCTTACCAGATGTGTAATTTGAAAATATTTTCTCCTGGTCTGTAGCTAATCTTTCATTCTCTTAACTGTGTCTTTTGAGAAGCAGAAGTTTTTAATGTTGAGGAAGTCCAATTTATTTTTTTTTATAAATTGTGTTTTTGGTTGCATATCCAAGAAATAATTGCCTGACACATGGTGACAAGGATTTCATGCTTTCTTCTGAAGTTTTATAATTTTTGGTTTTTCACTTTTGGTCTATGATCCATTTTGAGTAAACTTTCTATGATGCTGATTATGAATATAAGTTCATTTGGAAGGCATAGTAGCATGATTTATTTTAAAAACTTTGCCCTTTTCTCACTGAATTTCTTTTGCAATGAAAAAAAAAAAAAAACTGGGCCATGCTCAGTGGCTCATACTTATAAACCCAGTGGCTCATACTTGGGAAACCAAGGCAGGAGGATTGCTTAAACTTAGGAGTTTGAGACCAGCCTGGGCAACATAGCAAGACCTCATCCATACAAAAAATAAAAATATTAGCCAGGCATAGTGATATGCACCTGTAGTCCCAGTTACCAAGAAGGCTGAAGTGGAGGGATCACCTGAGCCTGGGAAGTTTAGGCCGTAGTGAGCTGTGATCACACCATTGCATTCCAACCTTGGTGACAGAGTGAAAAATTAATTAACAAAAATAAAAATCAATTTGATATATGTTTTATTCCATTGTTATATTTGTCTATATGTATGCCAGTACCACACAGTTTTAATTACTGTGGCTTTACAAAAGTGAAATTAGGTAGGATACATTTTCCTACCTAATTCTTTTTTCAAAGTTGTTTGGGTTACTCTAGTGCCTTTACATTTCCATAGGAATTTTAAAATCAGTTTGCCAATTTATACAGAAAATGCTTTCTGGGATTCTGATTGGAATGGTGTTGAATTGATATATTTTAGGGGGAATATCAACATCTTAACAATACTGACTTTCCTGAATCATGAACAAGGGATATTTCCATTAATTCAGGTCTTACCTTTCAGTAATATTTTATAGTTTAGAGTGTACAGGTCATTCAAGTCTTTGTCAGATTTATCCACATATATTTAACATTTTGATGCTACTGTAAATAGTATTTTTAAAATTTCAATTTCTGATTGTTTATTGGTATGGTGTAGAAATAGAATATGTATGTTAATTTCATATTCTCTAATCTTGCTAAACTCACTTATTCTAGTAGGTCTTTAGAGATTCCATCAAATTTTCTACATAGTCCAGGAATCAACAAACTTTTTCTCTAAAAGGCCAAATAATAAATATTTTAGGTTTTATAATCAATAGAGTCTCTGTTGCAGATTCTTCTTTGTTTTATTTCTACTGTTGTTATTATATTATTATTTATGACAGTACAAAAATGTAAAAACCACTCTTCATTTTGTGAGCTAGACAAAAACACATTATAGTTTCTCAGCGTGTCACATAAGCAATCATGTCATCTGTGAATAAACAGTTTTTCTTCTTATTTTTCAACCTGAATAACTTTTAATTATTTTTCTTGCCAGATTGCACTGGCTGGAAACTCCTATGGGCTGAACATCCCTAATCTAAAAATAGGAAATCCAAAATGCTCCAAAATCTGAGATTTTTGAGTGACAGTGTGATGCCAGAACGGGAAGATTCCAAACATGAAGTCATGTGACTAATTGCAGTCAAAACGCAGTGAGAGTCTGTTTCACACAAAAAATTATTTAAAATACTGTACCAAGTTACCTTCAGGCTAGGTGTGTATAAGGTGCATATAAAGATAAATGAGTTTTGTGTTTAGACTCATGTCCCTCCTCCAAGATAATGATTGTTGCTTTTGCTGTGCAAAAGCTCTCCAGTTTAATTAAATCCCATTTGTCTATTTTGGCTTTTGTTGCCATTGCCATTGCCATTGCAATGAAGTCTTTGCCTATGCATATGTCCTGAATGGTATTGCCTAGGTGTCTTCTAGGGTTTCTATGGTGTTAGGTCTTCTGTTTAAATCTTTAATTCATCTGGAGTTAATTTTTGTATAAAAGTGTAAGGAAGTGGTCCAGTTTTAGCTTTCTGAACGTGGCTAGCCAGGTTTAAACTGGGAATCCTTTCCCCACTGCTTGATTTTGTAAGGTTTGTCAAAGATCAGATGGTTGTAGATGTGAGGCATTACTTCCAAGGCCTCTGTCCTGTTCCATTGGTCTATATCTCTGTTTTAATACCAGTACCATGCTGTTTTGATTACTGTAGCCTTGTAGTGTAGTTTGAAGTCAGATAGCATGATGCCTCCTTGTTCTTTTTGCTTAGGATTGTCTTGGCTATGTGGGCTCTTTTTTGGTTCCATATGAAGTTTAAGGTGTTTTTTCCAGTTCTGTGAAGAAGGTCAATGGTAGATTGATGGGGATGGCATTGAATCTATAAATTACTTTGGGCAGTATGGCCATTTTTACGATATTGATTCTTCCTAACCATGAGCATGGAATATTTTTCCATCTGTTTGTGTCCTCTCTTATTTCCTTGAGCAGTGGTTTGTAGTTATTGAAGAGGTCCTTCACATCCTTTGTTAGTTGTATTCCTGGATATTTTATTCTCTTTGTAACAATTGTGAATGAGAGTTCGCTCATAATTTGGCTCTTTGTTTGTTATTGGTGTATAGGAATGCTTGTGATATTTGCACATTTATTTTATATCCTGAGATTTTGCTGAAGTTGCTTATCAGCTAAAGGAGATTTGGGGCTGAGATGATGGGGCCTTCTGAATATACAATCATGTCGTCTGCAAATAGAGACAATTTGACTTCCTTTTTTCCTAATTGAATACCCTTTATTTCTTTTTCTTGCCTGATTGCTCTGGCTAGAACTTCCAATACTATGTTGAATAGGAATGGTGAGAGAGGGCACCCTTGTCTAGTGCCAATTTTCAAAGGGAATGCTTCGAGTTTTTGTCCATTCAGTATGATATTGGCTGTGGGTTTGTTGTAAATAGCTTTTATTATTTTAGATACGTTCCATCCATACCTAGTTTATTGAGAGTTTTTAGCATAAAGCGCTGTTGAATTTTGTGAAAGGCCTTCTCTGCATCTATTGAGATGACCATGTGGTGTTTGTCTTTGGTTCTGTTTATATGATGGATTACGTTTATAGATTTGCATATGTTGAACCAGCCTTGCATCCCCGGGATGAAGCCTACCTGATCGTGATGGATAAGCTTTTTGATGGGCTGTGGCATTTTATATGTTGTGTTTCACTTTCAATCAGTTAAAATACTTTATAATTTCCTGTTTGATTTCTT